>WAAE01000291.1:0-26518 GCA_013400495.1 Nicator chloris
TTTTTTTTTTTTTTTTCTACTGAGGAAATGGCATAGCAGGAACCAATCTAATGCTTATGCAGAACAGCATCTATTTTTAGTAAAGCAGTTTTCACTAGATATAATTTGGGCATTCTGAATAGAATATTTGAACCATTTCAAATTTAAGTCCTCCCAGTTATGGAATAAAGCCCATAGTGTACTTGACAAAGGTGACTTTCTAACTTAAGGATATGATCTTGGTTTTGATCTGTTGTTGCAGTGTCACAAATTATAAGGGACTCTTGCATAAGTAAACAAACAGGATGTTCATTTCTGAATCCTATACAGCAAGAATACACAAAGATAAGTGTGATATCAAGTGATCCAAATGAATGCAGAATCATGTAACTTGTTTCATTAGGGTAGAGAGGCCCCAAATATCTATGCAGGGAGGAGGCATCCCAGCAAGGAATAGATATTTTCATTTTGCATTGTGTTAGTGTTCTATGTGTTCCACACCTGTTTCTTCCATACCGAAATACAGTACAGAAGATAGTACAAAAGGAGTGATTAATGTTTGTCCATTGCGGGCTCAGCCTATTAACTTATCTATTTATTTGCCTGTATACACAGATTTTTCATATGAAGCCTGTGAAAGTAGTATCTAAGCAACAGACTGAACATTTCAGCTTTGTCCTAAGGACTCTATTCAGCATTTAGAATGGAACATAAATGCAGGCAAGCTGTAATAGCTATGGGGAATTTAACCACTGTGTTATCTTACCTGGTCTGTGGAAAGCAGCTGTAAGCAATGTGTTATTTAAATGGCTACTGTTTCCACCTTGAGACAGCACTCTCCCCGTTGTCACCATTAAGAAACTACCCCATAGGTGCTAACCTAAAGAAATGCTAGGAGAAAGATAGTACTAGAAGCAAAATAACCCAGGGGGTAAAAAAAATTGAAAAATCTGTGTTATTCTTTGTTATAGTCTCTGCATGTGGTTGCAGGTATATGTGAGATTTAGCAGGATTTACTTTTCAGATATTCAAAGAAGGCTAATAAGTTTTGAAAGCTTAGGATGTTATCTGAATTACTTTATATATTTCAAAGAGTTGCTGTGTTTTTTTACCTGTAACTCAGTGTTTCTTGGAAGTCTTCTCACAATTTCTATTTATTTGTGCCATTCCCCACCAAAACCTGAGAGTGTGGTCCTCAGTACCATGGCAGATTTATCTTTCTCATGTAGAAGGATTATGTAGGGAAAAATGTGCACTTTCAGCAAGCCATCTATAGTGAGAAAGTTATTTGGATGAGCCATCTTGAACTTTTACCAATTTTGATAAATAACATAGGGAAAATTTTTGAAAGAAGACTTGAAAGGAACTATCAGCCAGATATGTAAGAGTGTGTTCTGTTGCTGAATTCAGTTGCCACTGTTTTTGAAGAGAATAAAAACCCTCCAGCAATTAAGCAAGCAGCAATAAAAATTCCCTATTTGTAGATCTCATCTGTATTAGAAAAGTCACACTGATTGTATTGCAACTTTGATAGTACTTCCACAATTTTTGCTACAAAATGCAAGGACATCAGATGTGAATAGTTTCAGTTTAGAGAAGGACTGGAATACCATATTCAAAACCTGGCCTTAGGCTAAAGCAAACCTAAAAATTTACAATATTGAAGGTGAGGCCATGAACTTAGTGGCTCAAAGCAAGAATTTCTTCTACAAACAGTGGGCTTTTCTGATGAAAACGAAAGAGAAATAGTAATACTAATGGCTTTCACATTAAATAACTCATGGCATGCCACCAGATAAGATACCAATATCTTGCTGCTGTGAAAAAGAAATGGAAGATTTATCTATAAGAGGATTCTAAAAGACTTCATGTGATGTGTTCAACTGTATTTGCAAGCAACAGTAATTGATGTCCTGGAAATTTTCACCTGATAAATTCCAGGTCACTATATAACTCTGGGACACTGGTAATTCTCTGGATTCTGTTTTAGTCTTTAGGATACAAGTTCTTTGTTTCTACATATACTGTGAAGGATAGTAGAGAAGTACACATACACTTCTGAATAGAATGTAGTTTGTTCAAAGATTTCTGAGAAAAAGAATGACCAAAATTTTCATGGCCACAGTGTCACTCTTGTGTACAGGATTATACATAGAAATATATTTTACAAAGCAGAGTACTTTAAGATAGCTAAGAGAAATAAGATTTGGAAATTTAATCTTGAATATCTTGGCAAAGGTCTGCATATTTACTTTTCCTAATAATATCTTTGTATATATTGACAAAGTTGGATTATAGCTATACTCTCTTGCAATAATTAATACTTTTACAAAAAAGGTTTGATTCAGTTATTGCTCGTCCTTGGCTGTCCTTATATTCCCAAGTCAATGAAAACTGTGTTGTAGTTTCAGATTTGCAAAAGTAAGTGTGTGTTACGAGTAATTCTCATTTCATTTGAAATAGAGATTGCATTTGCTTTTGTCTTTTGAGTCCCTGTTATTATTTTCCATCTGTTTGATCAGGAAGAAGAAATCACTTAAAAGAGTTGTATAAAAACTGATGATCTTAGTAGACAGCCAGAGCCATTGTAATAGGAATAAAACACTGCACTGATGCATAGTGAAGGTTGATGCACCACAGCAAAAAAAGAGAAATGAGAGGATACCAATAATCTAGAAAAATAATGCTTAGGATACCCAGCTAAAAAGTAAAAACAGTAAGTTTATTCAAGGGGGAAAGAAAAGTGTGGCAAAAAATTTTATTGACACAGGCCAAGAAAATATCAAGGAACCGAAAAAAAAGAAAAAAAAAAAAAGGTGGAGACCTAAATTGACTAAATTTTCTTATCTTTTTGTCTTTCTGGCAACTATATATCAACATAACAATATTTTATGATTTAAAAACAATTATTTTCCCTTTTTTTTCACCAGTCACTTCCTTTTGAGTATTTTGGATATTTGCTATAGTCCCTGCTAATCTTCTGTTTGCTTCTTAATGTCTTATTTAAACTCCTGTGCTGTTGCCATATTTCCTTCCTTCTTTTCTATTTCATTGTTTTCTCCACTGTCTCTCTTACTCCATTTTTTTTTGTAGGTTTGGGTTTTTTCTTTTTTTTTTTGGCTGGCATCCACAGAAAATACTGCAGTATTTTTTTCATACTATTCTTGCCAGTAAAACACTATCCCTGACTAAGAGAAAAACAAGCTGCTGCTCTGGAGGTGGCTAGAAAACTGGCACAATACCAGTGAACATAATCCTGGCATGGGACAGACTAGACTACCTATAAACTTTTCCTAATATTGAACATCAAGGTTTTTCTGGAAGTAGTAAGAGAAAGGGAGAGATTCCAAAATATTAAAACCTCTCATGATGTTTTAATTGTGAAGGGCTTAAGGACTCCAGAGATGTTCTATTTTAAACCACATGCTTCACTCTGTTCATTTTGCTTTTCATCTTGTTTTAATAAATAAGATGACTGCTTTAACAGCTTAACTCTTCACTTTTTCTAAGCAGATGAGAAGAGTTTCTGTGCCAGGGGCAAAGGCAGCCTCTCTTAAGTAGGCTTTCCTCTGGAAAAAAGCAGTGTGAGTCCTGGATCAGCACTAGAGTGCAGTGCACAAGGGTAAGCCTTCTGGCAGTACAGGTAAGGTGGAGGAAGGGAAGAGAAATTAATACCTTGGGGATTGGAGCATGTCCATATATTTTCTTTTGTTTCTTGCTTTCCTGTCAAGCTCAGCTGCCTTTTCTAAGCACTGACTTCAAGACTATACCTGTGTGGAGGAGTCTGAGGGTTTTCTTCTTGCCCTTGTTTTATGGATCCACGGTTTGTTTAGCCTTCAAGAAAAAGTATCTAGATATGTTTGGGTATGAGTATTTAATTATTTCATTTATTGCTTCCAGTATTTTGAAACACACACTTCTGAAAGACTGAAAAACTATCCTATATTTAATAATAAAAAATTCCCCTCTTATCCAAGGTCATACTGTGGCAATCCCTCAGGAGACATCAAACTCATTTATTAGTACAGGAGCCAGAAGAATACATGCTAGAACCCAGCACCAACACTGGCACATTAAACAGTCTTAAAAAAAGTTCAACAAACCTTCAGACACAGTAAATTGACACCTCAGTTTTCTAACTCCTTGGTCAGCTCTCCATTCCTATGTAATTTAAATATAAACCAGCCATTTGATCAAGAACACTTATTAATAAGTATTCAAGACTAGAAACTATGGAAAAAACCCACAAACAACCAACAAGCTAACAGCTCTTGAAAAAGTGAAGCATTCATTCCAGATATGGAGCTAGTTTGCATTGCCATTTCTAACAAATAGTACTGGGCCTTTTATTTTCATATCTTGCTGTAAGTCTTTGCCAGCCTGCTTCTATTTCCCAAATAGTTTCTGCTTCACTACATTTCCATCTGTACAGAAAGGGCATGGGCATAAACACTGATAAACAGTGAATGAAATCTTCCTTACCTCCCAGCTAAGGCAGGATGCTGGCAGGCTGTATTTTTCTTCTCAGAAAGTATTATGCTAGGGATTTAGTCTTTTATTGTGATTTAAAAGGGATTTTTACCAGGAAGCTGGCAGCATCGAGCTTTTTTTGCTAGATGTGGCACTGCTTTACGATATACAGGCGTGTGTCTTTTGGCTGCTGCGACAACCTTTCTCAGAACCAACAAAGAACCATTATCTATAACTTCACCTTTTAATCACTGCAGTAGTGATTAAATAGATAATTAGCCTTGCATTTTTTTTTTGCCTGAATTTTCCTCTGATTAAGAACAAGATGGAAGATTGCCATGCACGTGCCTGTATGAAAGAGGGAACGAAAGAGCAGGACTTTCCTCCATGGACCAGAGAAATATCATCTGACTGTGGGTACAAAATGGATCTTGTGAGGGTGTTATTTCTGGCATTAAATAAGCAAGAAACACTTGAATGGTTAGGAATTGGTGGAATCCTGAGTTCTTCTTCCCCTATACCATTACTGTTCTGGTAACAACAGGTAGAAATTTATCATTTATCATTTAACTGAGCCTGCTGCACAATTAACACAGTTATCCACCTACAGAGGAAATGAAGATTCTAAACTAGCAGAACTTTAGGACAACATAGGTATAAGGTGTGGTTAAGGAGTTATGACTCTAGATAATAACAAATGAACAGTTTTAGAAATCAGTAGCAATAGATGAGTCAATGAAAACCACCACTTTGCATCTATAATTCTATTTTCCATAGAAGGAAATTTTCAATATGAGAACATTTCAATGAGGTACAGGTGTATCACGTAATCAGAATTAAGTTGTTCCACGTGATGAAAATACTAAGGAAAAAAGAATTGTCCATGTTGTATGTTAAATCAATACTATAATGTATTTAGCTAGTGTTCCTCTAAACCACAAGAACATCTATTGATGAAAAAGGGTACATGTATGTTCTAGAAAACTACCATTACATTACTTGGAACAATGTTTTTCTATAACTAATGTCATCACAACTAAGTTTACATAATTCTCATTAACATCAATAGGAAGCTGATTCCTAGAGAGTAGATGATAGAACCCTTACACACTTATAAAAAAACAGATTTGCAGCTGATTAATTAATAAAAAAAAATTAAACTTGCTTTTATCCTCTGATCCTATGCAACACACTTGCAAATGCATATACAGTCTGTTCCTTGCATTCTCACGAGCCAGCATCTATTCCTGAGTCCTGAACCTTTTTGTAATGTAACATGATGGCAGAAATCTAGGAAGAAGGGTAAATAATGTTCTCCTCCATGTAACTGCTTGCCTTTCACTTCCAGGCTGTTCATCAGAGCTTCTCGAGTCTGGAGGTGCTTCCCCACATGTTCCTCAGCCGTGTTCAGCCTCCAGGAGTCTCACGTTGAGCAGTGGAGGCACCTGCAGGAATGCACTCCAGAATGTGCAGGGAGTATCTGCAAGAACAGGAAGATGGGGCAGAACTGAAGTTAAAACAGTGTTTAAGAAATTTATTTTCTTAGTTACTGTAACAAAGGAAAAGCACACTGGAAAGCAGACTGCAAGAAAAAACTGTATCCTTCAAAGATAGCCTCACAAATTAACAAGCACCTGGACTTTAACTCTGATTTGGAATGAAAACAAAATTGTGCTTGTAGCAGAGGCTTTAAATCGTCTGAAAGACAGATGCCTGAACTTTTGCAGTTGTCTGCCACAACCTTACAATATAACATGAAGGAAAACAACATAAGCACTTTAAAGATACTATCGTAGTGCTGTCCATTTTTCAAAACCATGGTGACTATAAATCCCCATACCAAAAATCCATGTGGATCAAGTTATCCTTTGGATGTGATTTGTAGTTATTGGGGGTATATGAACCTCATTTAAACAGAACTCTGGCATGCAAACATTACCTTAGTTTGTCTGAATGTGACATTCTCCTGCAGCTGCCCAAGAGAAGAGTGCATGAAAAGCATGTTACAAGTCATGTGAAAGCTTGACAGTGTGGGCAATAGCAATTCATTAATTCCTACAAGATTTCTGTCTTGTACTGGTGAACCATCTCACTGCTGAAGTCAAAGAACTCAGAAGTGATCAAAATGCTCCAAAGGACAAAGAAAGAAGAAAACTCCCCACTCCTTCCATGAAATTTTGCATGCCTTACTGTCTGGTTAAATACCAGACAAAGTAATCCCAAAGAGCATTAAAAGGTATCTGAGAAAGCTTTTGGCTTTTCAGACTTCCTGAGCATATGTCATGCAGTTATCAGTCCATGCTAAGAAAAGAGAAACTTACTTTCTTCTTCTGGGGTAACTGTCTTTTCCATGCAGGTACAAAAGGAAGTGCTGAGACAGAGGAAGGATTTGCCCAGCTTGCTCCAGTTTCTTAAACAAAGAAGCAAGACAAAGCATTTTCACCTGCTGCTTCTAAAGAATGCCTCCAGACACTTCCATAGAAAAGTGGGAGGTCCCTGAAACTTAAAGAAGAGAAGACAGTAAGGGGGTAAGGCATGGAGTAACAGCAGATGAAGCTGCAGAATGGGAGAAGAGGTAAGGCAGATACCAGAGGAAATGCAGAAAGGATCTTGCACATTATTTCAGACATTCTCCTGTTGTGTTACCATCTTACACCATTCATTCATCACTTGATTAATGAATTTTATATTTGAACTTGATTGATAAATTGATATTTACCATTATTTTAAGAATGCATGCAGGATCTGCCATTTGGACAAAATATATTCACTTCATATTATTAAGTGACATATTTGAATATTAATGCAGGAATGCATTAAATGCAGGAAACTGGTGAAATTACAATATCTAAATATAGTGAAGGCAGTTTTGCTTCCTAGTTTACCATAACATTGGTTTATACAACAAGAGTAAGGAAGGTGGACCCATACATTGTGTTTTTCTATCTGATTTTCTAGATTTTCATTTAATGAGATGTGCTAAATAAGCTGGACTGAAAAGGGCAATTTTTCTGTTTATGTGATGGACTTCCACTTTGAAGAAGAACCTGTGGATTGGCTTGGTGTGCTTTTTCTTCTTTTTTATATTTGTTTTTTCCAAATAGTGTTGTAAAAGGAGATCAGGCAAACTGGGTCAGTTAGGACTTTGAACTTAAGTACCCCAGGAAGTAGAGTACTTTATTTTCATGTAACAGCCCTTTGGATCTGTATAAATATCCTCACTCAGTGACATGACGTTGTTTTAGATGTTTTACCTTGACAGTATTCCAGACCACGCTTAAATTAATCCTGATCCTATGTTTATAGTTTTCAAAGCCAGTCCAGTTGGATTTTCTAATTAGACCCTCCAAGGTAGCAGGAAGCTAGTGCTTTGGCTCCTTAGTTAGCAGCTGTGCACCCAGCTGGGTGTGTTTATTATAAATGAGGACAACTCCTCCAATTTCTATTCTCCACATGATCATGCTTGGCTTCAGTCTCTGTTTCTGGACGTCTATGAAGATAAACATTAAATGCAATTTCATTGTTGCCTCATAAAGATTTGGTTGACATAATGTACCATCATGATATATTTCTAATCAGGCTATTCAGCATTATCAAGCAAACTTTTAAAATATGAATCATAACTTGTGGTTTGAATATAAATTTAACCTAACTCAGGCAACTCTCTGTATAATGAGTCTATGCAGTATAGCAACTGAATATGAAATTCAATATTTGCCTAAAGCATGCAGGTGATAACAAAACAATGGGACATGGTTGACCCATGGAGAAAGCATTTCACTGCTCATTTGAAGAAAAAAAAAGCTTGCATTTCAATCTCATTATAAAAACTGAGAAATGTGCTCTATGGCAGTATTCACAAAATGCACAGCATTTTATTGTCTCACCCCTAATTTAGAAGGTTTAAGTGAGATTTAAGGAATACACAGCTCCAGTACTGCTTCTTAATATGAGAATGTCATCATTAATAGCTGTAGATCAGATATAAACTTCTATTAAAAAAAGAAAAGTTATAATTTACATTTAAAACTAGTTTTTCCTAAAGTCTCTGGGGTATGTTTTTGTAGAACTGGAGGTTTTTGTCTCAGGTGATATTTTTAAATGTACAAAAAAAATGAGTCCTTTCCACTCTCTATTTAATTCTCTAACAGGAAATCTTTCCCTTTGCACCTCCTAGCACTTTCACTGGTTTTTTTTGCATGATTCATTTAGCTTTTTGTCTCACATATTTCATCCAAGTATAGCAAATCCCCTCAAGCCAGCATTGGTCTAGAAAAAGCTGAGGATGGGAAAGCAGGTTTTTTCATATCAGGTTAGAGACTTTAGATTATTGTTTTGCATTATAATAACATTGAATTTGTCTACTTAGGTTTCTTTTAAATTAGAGTTCTAGTTGAGATAAATTCTAGATTTCTCAGACAAAATCCCATCTGGGTAAATGAGAATTTTGCAGCTGATTTCAGGGAAACTAGGTTTTCACTTGATTTCTTTGCTTTTTAAGTTTCTAAGATATAAATTTCTGTTCTCTTGATATAATTTGCTGCATTTTCCTTTTGTGTTTCTACACAGTTCATCATACAGATCAGTGGAATACGAAGGTGCTTTCTTCCAAGGTGACTTCCATGCTATTGAAAGCAATCACTTTCTTCCCTACAAATATACTTCCCAAAGATCAGGTAATCTCAATCAATTATTTAGGAAGTTTTACTACTCATCACTATGAAAATACATTGGTGTACTGCTCTGTTAGGAATATATCTGGTCCAACACATAATTTATTATGTCTCCTTAAGAGTCAGCTCTGGATAGTGTCCATTAAGTTGTATGTCCTGAGCCCATTATCAACACTGAGCTAATATAGGTAACACTAAACATAACCATAAGAAAACTAAACTCAAAAGCTTTCAAGAAAAAAAAAGGGTATTTTGTTTCTACCTCTTTCCAAGTAAAAGAGTTTAAAGGTGTTGATCCATTGGATAGAATTGTTAAAATGTAATGTTGTTGCTGCTAGGTAGGATGCTCTCAACTACAGATAATATGAATTTAGCACTATCATCAAATTTTCTTGTAATGCAGTAAAAATTTTTGGATGGCAGCCAGCCTCTTTACTTCATAAGAAACAAGCCTCTATGATAACATATGTAGTAGAAATCTAATAATCTGTTACAACATAGTGCCTGAAAGATGAGCAAACTGGCTGAGAATGCACTCTGCACACATGCAAAGTTTGGTTCCACTCATTGCTTGTTTGACATTACTGATGAAGATGTGCTTTTTCTCCTAGAGATAAACATGGTCCCATAGGCCAAATTCTCCTAGGACTTACATGCAATCCAGACTCTCTGACCTAACTAATTAGAATATGCTCCTTTACCCTATTCTGCCTTAGAAAAATTCCCTTTTTATATAACACATCTTAGAAATAGAATAAATTTCACTTTGGGAAGGTGACGTTGCTCTTGTGCATGCCAGGAAAACCTGTCATCAGCTACGCAGATACAAATTGAACCAAGAAAAAGCATGTCACTATTCATGTAGGTCACTATTCATGTAGGTCACTATTCATGTAGGTCACAGTCTGAAAAAATAATCCACAAAATTGTACTGAATTTTTTTTCTACCTACATCCCCAATTTAAGTTACTGCAACAGAACTGAGGGCTTTACCTGATAATTTTTCATTATAAAAAGCTCTGAGATTATGAAAGTAGGTGACTGTTGTGAGGAAGATGGAACTTACATTCAGCTAAGGTGGTGATTTCAAACTTTTTTGATTAGCATCACCTGCAAGGGGTTATGTCCTAATATTTAGTAAACTTCAACCTCATAGCAGTAATTTTGCTGTGTTGACCCCAGGAGCTGAGAGAACAAAGGCTGTCGATGACAGGTCTAAGATGCATTTGCAACATACACAAAGAATAAATAAATTAAGTATTAAAAAAAGAGTGAGACTTCAGAAATCTGATTCTTCAAACCCTGATTTCCAGCAGATGGAAAAATGAGCAACACCTATGATGTTTCATGATTTATAACATGAAGTGCTCTTCATAAAACTGGAACCAATGTTAAGACAAAGTTTATTAGTCAAATCTAAAATTAGTTGGCCGTGTTCTTAATTCTGTGTTAATGATTTATTAGTGCTGGTATTTATATTACATTTATTACCTGCTTGAAGCACTAAGTACCTTTAGTATGTTCAATAATTGAAATATCTTTGTATTCCCTAGTACCTCAAGCCATTGGATTTTAATTATTAGTTCCTGAAACACATTGGTTTGATGCTTAATAGGACTCATCTCTGTTTCACCTCAATTTTGTCTTTTAATTTCACCTTTATGCTTGACACCTTCCTCGCTTTCTCCATATTTGTGGGATTTGCCATTCTCAGCAGTATTTGTGCTAAAAGTATTTTGAAACTTATGATGTAGGAAAACTGGCTGTGTTTTATTGCCACATATATACTACCAGCTTCATTTCTTCCACTTGAGTCTCTCAAATCTATGACTAGGTTAAGAAAATCTCTCATTACTCCTACAACTCTCTTGACCTTTCCATATGCCTTTTAATTTGCTCAGTCATTTCACACTTGAGCTCTTGTTTTGTGAAAAGGCAAAATATAGCATGTAGGTGTAACCACTTTATTCTCTGAGACCAATTCAGATTCAACACTGAATGACAATGCAGCCTTATGACCAGGTCACAATTGTTTTTCACTCAAGTAACAAGCAAGTCAATGACTATATGAAAATCATTCATGGGAGAGAATGCATAAGGGAATGTTTTGACTCCTCTCTGTCTTTTCTCATAACATGGATTGGACCAGCTGGAAGGAAACTCCAAACTTTTCCTCTCCACACTGAATTTTCTGACTCATTTAAGTTGGTATTACAACATTTTTTACCCTTCTCTTTTGCCCCAAAGTAAAAAGGGATGAAGTGGTCTCATTCCTGATGGCTGCTGCTCATAAGGAAGGCACAGGTTTCCCATTTCACAAACTTTTCATTTCACATTTCTGCTGATTTCACTGTGTCTGTTATTTTTAATAGCCCAGATAATGTAATCTTCAAGCCAGATTTAAGTTGTGCCCATAAGTCTACTTCTCCTCGTATGACTAGCTCTTTCACTCTCCTATCTACTTGGTTAAACATATTTCCATTTTTATATATTCATTTTAACATCCGTTTATTACTGAGCTTACGTTATTGTATATTAATGTCCATCAATTCCCCATTAATCTGTCATATAGCACATTTCCACCACAAAAAACCCACCCAAACCCTTGCTAACATTTACTCTTTTCGTTTTCATCCTCTCTATGTACATATTTGTTAGAGAGGCCACATTAAGGTAAGACTTCAATTTGTTTGAATAGGGACAGCTGACTATAAGGTGTTCTTCTAATATTACAATACCTAAGAAATTGAGTTACTGATGTGTCACCCTGCTTTTTCAGCCTTCTGATTTCAACCTCTTGGAAATTCTTTTCTCACGCATATTTTCTGTCAATAATAGATTTTTTACATTCTTTCATGGAGGAGGAGTTCTCTTCATGGACATCTGTCTTGACCAATGTGATTGGAGAGGTGTTGACTTTGCTTACCAACCACTTGGTTTGCTTGATATACTACATAATGGAGTCAGTGATGTAATAAAGTTCGTTTTCTTGGTTGAACTTGGGTCAGAGTTCGTGCAGTGCTTTTAGCGTGGCAAGTGCGACACTGGTGCACTCAGATAATTTCTAGAAGTCTTTCCTCCCCAACTGATATATTGAAAGAGTCTCATAAGAGACAGGGAAGTTGAATCACATGGAATGGTTTGGGTTGCAAGAGACCTTAAAGATCTTGTAGAACCTTGAGACCTTAAAGATCACTGATTTCCTTCTAAATCTGTCAAGGTCCCTTCCCTCCAGCGTGTTGACTGCCCTCATTCAGCTTGGTGCTGTCAGCAGCTTTGCTGAGGGTGCACTCAATCCTACTGTCCATGTAACCAAAAAATGTTAAGCAGTGCTACCCCCAGTTCTGGCTCCTGAGGAGCACCACACATCACTGCCTCCCACTTGGACTTTGAGCCTTTTACCACAACTCTTTGAGGATGACCAATCCAACCAATCCAATCCAACCAATTCCTAATCAGTCAAGTGGTCCATCCATCAAATCCATATATCTCCAGTTTAAAGATAGGAATGTTGTGTGGGACAGTGTCAAGTGCTTTGCACAAGTCCAGGCAGACGATGCCAGTTGCACTTTCCTTATACACCAACACTGTTACCCTGCTGTAGGAGGCCATCACATTTGTCAGGAACAATTTGCCCTTACTGAAGCCACGTTGCCTGTGACCAATCCCCTCATTATTTTCCAAGTGCCTTGGCACAGTTTCCAGGAGTATCTACCTGCTTCATGATGTTGCAAGGCAGGAGAGGGTGTCACACACTCTGTCAATACCAGCTGGAGTGCGTGGAACACCACCTGGGTGTGGATGAAGGGCCAAGCAAAAGCTTATGGGTCAGGATGAACTACAGGGCAGGGACAGGTGACTTCATAGTGGGAGTGTGCTACAGGCTGCCTGGGCCAAGACTGCTGCACGGGCAAAGGGTGGAAGCAAGGACAGGTAGTCTTGGAGGGATACAGAGAGACTGTCCTACCAGCCAGCAGTGAGGTTAGGAAAGATAATGCCCTGACAGAATTAAATGCGACCAGGGCATCAAGGGCAACAAGAAAAGTTTCTATACTTATGTCAGTGATAAAAGTAAGACTAGATACCCATCACTACAATGATGAGTCTCAGTCACTGTTCAAGCCCTGACAGTTCTTCCTTGCTCTTACATCTGAGACAGCATCACCCCAGGCTGATCCTTCCAGTACCTGTGTCATCCCTGACACCCTTCAGAAAACACCCCAATGTCCTTTCCTCTGCAGCAGGTGCCAGGAGAACCAGTGCCCGTGACCAGAAATTAGGTTGTGCTAGGAACATGGTAATGCTTTATCCACATATGGTGCTCTAATTCAAACAGAGAAACCAGGAATATGAGACTAGAAACATCTTGAAACAAATTAAAGTTGCTTTGTTGAGGCTGTTGTTTGTTTCAGGTTTGGTTTTTTTGTTTTCCTGGGTTTTGTTTTTTTGTTTTGTTTTGGTTGGTTGGTTTTTGTTTTGTGGTTTTTTTTTCTTTTTTTTTTCTTTTTTTTTTTTTCCTTTTAACTCTAGCAATAAAGTATGAGAGTCAGAAACCCCCTCTTCTGAAACAGACCTCCTTCCTGTCTCCAGCTTAAATGTATCTAGGATCAGTTTCAATGTATTTGGCCTTGGGCCAGCCTGGCCATTCAGGTTTTCAGAACTCATACCATAGTCATGTACAGTAATGGTACTCCTCTCAGCTTTCATTTTGTGCAACCGAGTATGCCAAGCTTCTGTAGTTTTGACTTCTTTACTTTTTGGATATAGTTACATCCTTTGAAAGGTCATTACAACACAGAACAGTTTCAAGCTATCAACATGACAGTATGGGAAAAAAATGTGGTACAGCATTGGAACCAAAATGTCTTTAACTGTGTTATATGTCTATTTCTTGTCTATTTTCCTGACTTTTTTATTGTCTTCTAAAGTGTGGGAGGCAGACACCTCTATGAATTTTACTTTATTATTTTTTCCTTATGGCCTAATACTATTTTGATAGTGATAACAATTTGGTTGGCTGTAAAATCAAATGCACGTTGTTATTAGTACCACTGAATCTTTCATTCTCATGTGTTAATTTACTGTGCTATTCTTTGGAGCTTTGTCACTTCCATACTTTTTTGCTTTTAAAGCTATCATTAATTTATCATTATAACACCTTCTGCATCTTTCTTTTGTGAATGCAGCCCTCTGCGTGACAAAGAAATTCTATCTTTATATTCTGATTTGGTTTTACAATGGAACATCAGGACAAAAATATCAAGTACACAAAGAAAGAACAAAAATATATAGAAATGACAATCATATTTTATTATGCTATTTTGTGTCTTGAAATGACAAACAAATAATCATATTTCATTATGCTATTTTGTCTCTTGTGAATGACATGAGTAGACAGTAAGTTCTAAAACATTATGAATTATTGTTTTAAGCTTTATAGAAACACTATTATATACTAACGAAACAGCAGTATAAGTGACACAGAAGCAAAGACTTAGTATAATCTCTTATCCTGCATTGCATGTGCATACTTTTCACATTAATCATTACTCTCATCATAAGCAACAGGGCTCTTCAGACACTGCAAAAATGTTTATATATCCAGTGCCACAACAGTACCTCCTGTTTAGGCACCTCAGTTGTATTAAATTTTGTGAACCAGGAAAGGTTTTTGAATATTCTGTTATTAATCTGGCCTTAAGTGTTTTGCAGAATCAGAGCCTTGATGGACATGTATTCTTCCTTTTTACCTTAGCCAACAGAAACATTGACATGCAATATGGCAAATTAGGATATTACCAGAATAATGACTTTTCCTGGTTTTGTGCATTTAGAAATTAAAGCATAAAATTAAACTGGAAAAGCATTGTGTATTACATTCTCTTTGAAATTTCTCCCCTTAATGAAGAAGGAGAAGATTGTTATGATCATCTATTCCAAAATTAGATAACCTAGAGCAAACAGGAAAAAACTATACTGAATTTAGAGAAGCCATAATTTTGCACTACTGTTGGGAGTTCCTGAAATAAACACTCTGCATTCATTTCTGTGTGCTAGACTGTAGATACATACCCACTCAGACACTAAGTGCCTACTTGTCAGAACTCCTGAACACTGCAAACACAAGCTGAAACCAAAAGGATTGTGTAGACTCTACCAAAATACAGGAAAATCAAAATCTTTATTCACAGAACAGTTAGAGTCAGACTGTAGCTGCTCCAGCACAAGTGTGTACTACCACACCTATGTCCTCACTACCTGACGTTTCTGTATTTCATTCAACTTAGGCTCATAAAGAAGTGGCAGCAAGAGAATGAGATTCCCTGTTCTGATGACAGCAAAAAAGTGTGTAATTGCATAAACATTGTTGCTGTAGCAAGTGACCAGATTATGTGTCTTAATATTGAAGAGGCAAGTATTAAGGAAATACAGCCTAACTTCACTGTAAGGAAACCATATGATATCATATATATACTCAAATATATGTGTGTGTGTGTGTGTGTGTGTGTGTGTGTGTTTCTTCTGTCAAGCTGTTCATTTCAGCAGGCTCTGGTAAATTGCTGCTTGAGAATAAGAAAGAAATGAGCAGCTGAGCAGAACATCAATAAGCAGTACTTCTATAGAAATGACTTCACAATGATCAACATTTAAAAGATTTTTTTTCAAAAAGATAAATGAATGAAGACGGAAAAAAAATAGTACATTTGAATGCTAAATACAGCCTACAATAAGAAAAGTGAGAAAAATGTCATTGTTACACTTGGAATACACTTGCATAACCGTTCAGGCTATTAGGCCTAATTAACAGCAAGTGAACAGATTCTTGCTATGGGGGTGTTTATAGGCAGAATATGTTCAATGCAGAGTTTGACACATTGAAGTTAGAATTTAGTCAGATTTAGGCTAGTATAAATTTACATAGAAGACAGATTTCTGCTCTGAAAAGGATCTATGAACTCAATATTTTTGGAAGCCTGATTCTGAGTGCTTATCTTAACGATGAAAAAGCAATTGTGCACTTTTCATGGAATAAATCCAATAACATAAAATATAAAATTATTCTCATATATGTCTGGGTAAAAAAACACAACTGAAATATTCTAACAAAGGCAGACTGGTTTATAATTCCTGCAGTTGTTTCTTCTTTTAGTTTTGCTTTGGTATTGTTAGCATAGTGTAGGGAATACTCCAAACTGCTACAGTATGAAAGCACAGGCATCATTTCAACTTTCATAAGTGAAAAGTGACTCTGAACCGAAAGAACTTGTCAGGTAAAGCTAATGCAGCTGTTGTCATGAATAATTCAAAGAAATCACTTCAGCCACAGTATGACAGAGCTGACTTCACAGTGGTAACCTCCGTAAATACTGTCAGAAAAAAGATAAATTAACTATTAGTGACTGAAACTTCCAGTCCTTGGGATGCTAAAGTTGCTAATTTTTTTCTTGATTAACCTGGCTAACAAAACTTCTCACTGGCCCCATTTTTTTTCCTCCTGAGAATGCATCATTTTTAAAACCATAATAACTACTAGGTATGTTTCAAATGCAACTTAGAGCTATGATTTACTGTTACTATATGAATCATATTGATAAACTTACTTTGCATAGTAAAATAAGTTCCCAGATTCTCAGAATCAGGCTGCAGGTTAATATCTCGTAATTTAAGTTCCAATACTGCAACTAAATAATCTATAGTCCTAACCTAAATGTATACAATGCTGTATAGGTCCTGAATGTACAAATTCCCACAGCACATCTACATATATGAGTGCTTCTGTTTAACTCTGGTAATTAACTATATAAATACAAACATTTCCAAATTCTTGTAGGACAGAACTCCAATCATTTCAGAATAATGAAATGTTACATATAAATACATCTAAGGTTTAAAATAAGGAACAAACAACATATGTATTGAAGTGTTGACTGGTAGGTGGATGGAAAATAGACAAGCTCAAAGTCTTTAGAATAATCAGTATTTTGGATTGATGTTTTCTTGCTAACAGAGAAAAAAGTAAGATCTTAACAGGAAGAATTCTTAACAGGAAAATATTAATAACTGTGAAAATGACAGAAATGACAACCAAAAGGAAAGAAGGAATTGTGAAAGTAGCCAAGACTTGTAGGCTTACTGGGCCAGAGTACAGCAGTGTTGGAAATATGATTCTGCTGGCAGTTTTTCACACTCTTGTCTCCAATTTTAATATAGTATTTTTGTGCTGATGGCTGTTTGAAAGACAACATAATGATCTTAAATGCTTATTAGGTGATTTCTGTAATTATTGCTGACCGGCTCATAATCATCTGGAACTTCTTTTGCAGGAACTCTTCCTTCCTGATCCTGCAACTCAGGACAAAGGACCAAAGGACTTCACCAGAAGAATTTTCTCCTTACAAGCAAAGTTCACTTAATTTATTTCCTTACTGGGACTACAGAATTTTTTATAATTCTCTCTCTTATTCTTTTACTACACATTATCCTTTACTTGGTTGTTCATTTTCATAGAGAAATAAGATTTTTTTTACAATTTAATTTGAAAAGTGGTTATGTATCCTTTATTTCATATTATCCAATCACCTTGTAATGCATTAGTGAATGATTTTTCTTTTTTTTAATCATACTCAAGAGTGTCTTTAAAACAAGTTTGTCGGGAAAAAAAAATTCTCACTTGCACCACTCTCCTTCTCAGAAATGCTGTTTTACCAAATACAGTTTCACAAGAGATTAGTGTAGCATTTTTTATATGTGAAAAGTTACCTTTACCTGGGTAAATCAGTTCAAAACGTGGCTGAGCAGTAAGCTAAGTAAATGTACTAATTCCTGATATCCTAATTTCTGTTTCAGAACTGTCTGAGCAGCAGTAAATGCATATTTTTCTTTACATGAATGTTTCATTAGAATGACCTGGTTGATCGACAATATGTGGTCCAGATGATCTTCCTGACCCTCTTTTCTCTTTTCCCCCTTTCTCAGCATGAGCCTCTCAGGTTAGTTGAGATTTATCACGTAGACCGGTCAAACCAGCACACCAACTGACTCCAGGGCACAAGGGACTGCAGTGAAAAGAAGTTTTTTATCTGAGGAACTTATCCTGACTGTGCCCCTCCAGGGTACTTCCAAAGGATTGCTGTTGCTGCTGCCTGCTGCTTGCACCGGTGTGCCTACCTAAGGGAATCTCCAACTAACATGAATTCTTCAGCCCAATCTCAAAACACTCCTAACAGAAAAAGACACAGCCCATGACAGATTTTCACCTGCATTTTTTTTCTTTGCTTTAAGCATCAAAAATCATTACGGGTCTGAAGCTTAAGGATATTTACTTATGTACTTAAAGACTTACTTTTTTCCATTGTACTGCCCTTACACTTCACACAAACAACACTGCAGGATGCTGCTGCAATACATAATGTAAACCTGTAAGAACATGGTTCCTACTCCACAGAGCACAAACAAGTTCTCTCCGTCCATTCTCATGAAAAATTACCTTTGGAGTTCATATGGGCTATTTTCATTAACTCCAACAAAGACATTGATGGGCCTAGCATATACTTATTCACAGAAGAAACCAGGAGCTGACCAAATACTAGGCAGCATACAAGAGCTTAGTACAGAAGTGACTTTAACATTTGGTGTATGGAGTTTTCAAGTGTCACAGTGGCTGTTGAGCCTAGGAAGAATGTAGCACAGATTCTCTCTTCTTTCACTGATAATCCTGAGAAGAAACTTCTTACTTCCGTAAGTAATACATTAATATTTGTTTTATGCATGACTTCTATGCAAACTCACAAACTCTGGTAAATTCTTTGTGGCAAGTGATCTCACTCTATCTTGGCAAACTATGTGTTCTTAGATTAGACATCCTTGCAAACACAAGTCACTAGAGAGAAGGTTTAAGATACAGTTCTGCTGCAGCTGCAGGCTTCTGGAGGGGAGAAAGAAAATGCAATTATCCTCTTGCTAATGGCACCACTCTGACCCTAGGAACAGGTCAGTGCTGCTCCTAAGTGTGGTTCTGCAGTGTGACAGCCATGCAATACTCTAGCATGAGTTGTCTTAGACAAACTGTTATTCTATATTACACAAAAGACAGTGGACAGGAAATCTGTCCTAGAAATCAGCAGAATCATTTCATCTGAGTCCTCAAGAGAAACAATATCCCCTGCAGAAATGAACAAGACAATGAAAACTGACTCCTCTCATATCCCAAGGAATTAAACCTACAGAACCATATGGCAAAATTGTCAATAAACAATGATGCCCTGCTTCCTTGCCCAGCAGTTTGAATGTTTTTTCTGGCCTTTAAGGCAATTTCAAAGAAAATAAACAAGGAAAGAGACAAAATTTTACTTTGTTTCTTACACTTATTTCTTTTTTCAAAACTGTTAATTGGTTTCTGTAAGTGGTTAAGTGGTCACGGAGGGGCACTGCAGAAATCTTTCCTGAAATTTCCTGTATATTTGTTTGCATGCCCCTTTAACTTCCTCAAAATTCTTATGTTTTAAGTACAACATATCTAGGTTTTCTAGGAGTCTTTTATCGGTTTAGCCATGTAAAAGCTAAAGGAGTTCTCTCTAAACACAGATTTAGGGTTAGTCTATAGCAAATGAAGTGAGGAAAATAGCACCCCGGACAGAGTCCTTCCACCCTGAAAGATATATCTAAGGTAGATGAAGTGCCGTAGATGTGTATGTTACTGCTTTAAAGCAAAGTCTTCCCTAGTGGCTTAAAGACCCTGACCAAGTTTGGATGACTGGTCATCTTGATCACAGCAGACTAGTGAGGAAGTGACAGACCACAGCTATCTATCTGCAAACTGTTGATTTTTACCCCCAGGCCTGTAGCCACTCTTGTTTAAGTGAAGAACAAGTTGGGCTCCTGTTTATGTGGTACAATTAATGGTTGAACCCTCACCATTTAAAGCATTATAAAAAAACAAAGCTAAAATGTTCCCATGTATGAAATACCCAGCTCAACATTCACACTTAGACCTGGCTCTGGTAGTCAGAGAAACACAGTCAGCTTTAGGCCTTGGTTTTTACTGGCAAATGCAATTGTACATCTCTCAGCCAATGCATGAGCACAAACCTGGGCTCTAACATATTCCAGCAGCACAGCCTGGAAATACATGCATCACAAATCTGAATGCAGGTGAGCTGTGGCTCTCGCTAGAAACAAATAGATAAATATTAAAAAGTCTACTGCTTAAATACAGTACAAATTGAGGTGCTTCACAGCCAAGAATCCAGATACTAATGTGTTGCAAGGCAGTGTCTGTCATCTGGATCCTAAAGGCAGCTGACTTTTTTTTTCTGCTCTGAATCACCCCAATTCCATCGTCAATCTAGAGAGCATGCTAAGCTTCTCTGAAAATCAAGATCCCAGTGTGCCCTGCCACAGTGAAGCCTCACAACATCAAATATAGCATTTGTGTCCCACCAGGACCCATTAGATTTGTGCCACCAGCACAGCTGAACGTTGGTTTCTTTTGTGCCCTCAATTAAATGCCCTCTTCACTCATATTAAAGGCATGCTGATAGAGGGAAGATGGGGAAAAATGCTGTCATATGCATCCTGCTGGATGCTACTCTTGGAAGAACGACCATCATTATAGCACTGCAAGTGTCGACCGGAGCGACAGTGTAAGAGAAGCAGAGGCATTTGGCGGAGGCTGGGAGATTTTCAAGGGGGGGAAAAAAATTAATTTCAAACCGAAGCCAGCCAGCCGAAGCGAGGGGAGGAGCCGGGCAGGGGCTTGGCTCTTCCGTGGGCCGAGCCTGGCAGCGCGGCAGCGCTTTGCCAAGTGGCAGCCGGCTCCGGCGGCCGCTCGGCCCCGAGGCCAGCGCGGCGGCGGGCCCCGCGCCCCGCCGGGCGGAGCAGGCAGCGCCGGGGGCGCCCGGGTCGGGTCGAGCCGTGCCGGGCCGGGCCGGCCCAGCCCAGCCCAGGCCATCCCATCCCACCGCCGGGGCAGCGAGGGGACGCCCGGGCCGGGGTCCTGCCGCCCGCTGCCGCGCCGGAGGGCGGCGGAGCAGTGGCTCCGTCCAGGCGCTTCCGGGCGCGGCGGGGGAAGGAGGAGAAGGAGGAGGAGGAGGAGGAGGAAGGGAGGTGTGGGTGGAGGGGAGGGGAGGGAAGGAGGGGTGGAGGGAGGCCGGCTTTTTTAGGAGGGAGACCCTCCTTCGCGGCCGCCCGCTCGCAGCCATGGCTTTGAAGGAGGCGGGCGGCAGCATCCTGCCCATCAGCGACATGGTATCGGGGCCGTCGGGTTCGCCGTTCCCCGAGGTGGTGGAGCTGAACGTGGGGGGCCAGGTGTACGTGACGAGGCACTCCACGCTGCTCAGCGTCCCGGACAGCACGCTGGCCACCATGTTCTCCCCGTGCCGGGGCGGCCCGGCGGCGGCCCGCCAGCTGCCCAGGGACAGCCGGGCGCGCTTCTTCATCGACCGCGACGGCTTCCTCTTCAGGTACGTGCTGGATTACCTGCGGGACAAGCAGCTGGCGCTGCCCGAGCACTTCCCCGAGAAGGAACGGCTCCTACGGGAAGCCGAGTACTTCCAGCTGGGCGACCTGGTGAAGCTGCTGTCGCCCAAGGTCACCAAGCAGAGCTCGCTCAACGACGAGGGCTGCCAGAGCGACCTGGAGGACAGCAACTCGCAGGGCAGCAGCGACCGGCTTCAGCGGGCGGCGCTGGACAAGCGCTCAGGTTTCCTCACCGTTGGCTACCGCGGCTCCTACACCACGGTGCGGGACAACCAGGCGGACGCCAAGTTCCGCCGCGTCGCCCGCATCATGGTGTGCGGGAGGATCGCGCTGGCCAAGGAGGTCTTCGGAGAGACCCTCAACGAGAGCCGTGACCCCGACCGGCCCCCCGAGAAGTACACCTCCCGCTTCTACCTCAAGTTCACCTACCTGGAACAAGCCTTCGACCGGCTCTCCGAGGCGGGCTTCCACATGGTGGCTTGCAACTCCACCGGCACAGCCGCCTTCATCAACCAGTACAGGGACGACAAGATCTGGAGCAGCTACACAGAGTACATCTTCTTCAGTAAGTGCTGCCCGGCCCCGGTGTCGTCCCCCTCGCCCGCGTCCCCGGCGGGTGCATGGCGGTGTGCACCTAAAGTACAGCTGCACCCCTGTCTGCTGTCCTTGCTGTCCCAAAGCAACATGTAGCTGGAGAGAATTGGGGGCTGCCCTGTTTCCCCTCACTCCGCTCTGTCACCGCCATAGTTCAAATTTCATTCTGTGCGTTGTGGGGGCGGGACAGGGCTGCCTAAAATGCCCCGTCCGGAGCGCGGAGTGGGAGCATTTGCCCACACACACTCCGTGGGCTGATCGCGCCTTTCAGTGCCGAGAGGAGAGGCAGCCCCCACGTGTCGGGGTGTCCCGGGGGAAGGGTCACTGCTTACGGATCGGAGGGCTACGGCCTCGGGGGGGGTGTCCCTGCCTCGCTGGGCGGGCGCGGTGCGCGGTGCGGGCGGCCGCGGCTCCGGCGGGGAGGATTGCGGTGTTCCCCGCCAGCGAGGCGACGCAGAGATCCCCGAACAAGGAAGGATTTTAATATTTTATCGCTGCATTTCCTTCAAGTGAGCGCACTGCGCCTGGGCACGGTCCCCATGAGGGAAGGGGCAGCGAGGGCACAGCCAACTTCCCAAGGAGCAAGAAAGAGTCTGGCTCCAAGGTGGACGAAAATTGGAAAAGAGAAAATAAACCGCTCCATAGCCATTTATACAGCTCCTAAGCAACTTCGCTGGTTGGCTGCGGGTAGCCTTAAAGGTTTCGGGTCACTCGCAGATAGGAAAACCGAGGGATGACGAATGAATTTCAATCTGGCAAAGCATGTAGTGCTATGTAGGGCACTGGCTGAGGAGCGGGTTCGGGTCATGAAACCGCAGCTGGATGGAGAACACCATCCCCTGGCAGAGATTTGTCTTTGAAAGGCAGAGGCAGCCTTAAACATTACAGATGTGTTTGACAGTCGAGCGAGCCGGCGGGAGAGAGAGGTGTTTTGCATTCACTTCTTTCTTCTCCTGCCCCTGTGTGGTCTCACGCTCCCTGAGCAAAGAAGGGATGAATTGGCAAAGCATCTGCCTGCCTCTGTGGTGAGGTGAGATGCAGCCTCTAACTTCACTAGTAAAGGCAGCTGAACAGAAGCAACTTGTTTGCCCTGCTAAACTGGACTTAGGCATGATATTTAATAGAGGAGGGAAATGAATGGTTTTCTACTGGGAGGAGAAATTCATTACTTTATATTGCTCTATATTGTATAGGTGGTGACTTCCATTCTATATTGTATAGGTGGAGACTTGGGTACTCAGATCAATTTTGAAACTGGATTAAAACAGTTTTTGAATATTCATTGCATAACTTATCACCGGTCATATTTCAATAGGATATGTGAAAGCTGAGCTCTAGAGGAGCTTCACATTCTCCTGGGTGGAATTCTGTCATGTATTTTACATGATTATTACACCTTCTTTCTCAGAAAATTTGACATAATTATTTTCTAGATGGTAAAATTTCATTCTTGAAATAGTATGTAGTTTGCTCAGAAATGGATTTTTAGGTGCATAATTTTATGTGTGCATTTGTGATGCTCATAATGTTTTGGTTATTTTTTTTGTGTGTATGTTATGGTGAGGTTGCTGTATAGAACAGTCCTCTAATTCACATCAGTGTTCCAAATTAATCCCCAGTGTAATACCACTGATTTATTTGGAATAATGCCAGGGATGAACTGGATGTTCTATGTCGTGATTTTTGTTTTGGTTTTTAGTCTTCAAGCTTCTGATGTTGTGAAAAGTAAAATAGTTAATTACTTAAATTGATATAGTTAACTGAAAATTTATGGTTTTGCTTAATTTTTTGGGTGGGAGTTTTGTTTTACTTCTGAATGCAAAAAAATGGCTAAGATAAAAACAGGCTGAAAAATGTTGAGCATATTTTAATTTTGGTTGCTTGTTACGTATTTAGAAACTTTTTTGTCTAACGACTTTATACCTGGTTTCATCATCAAGTACATTTCTCTGAGGTACAGCAAGATGGAAACAACGCTTAAGAAAATCACCAAAATGGAAAGAGAAACATGTCAAACAGTGCCTGAAGTAAATGCTTTAGTTTTTCTGTTGCCTTTTTTGAGTCCAACTAGATGTGCAATTGATGGAGACTGTTGATAAAACAACACTTTTATAATAAATAATTATAACATGCCCTGGGTGGATTGTGTGTGCGCTGCTGCATTGCCTGACAGCTGCACAAGAATCCAGCAAAGGGGGAGAGAACCTTGGAAGCCCTGTGCTCTGCACCAAGAGTGAGAAGAGGGATCAGGGCTACTGGCTGTAAGCTCTCCAACAGCATTAGCCAAGGCCGTGTTCCTTCTTTGCTCCTGAGCAGAGCTTAATACACAAGGGGAAGAGCAGTCGCTTTTCAATTTATTCCTTGCCAAATGTCCCCATGAACCCCCAAAACGAAGCAGTTTTAGGTGGGAAGTTGCTGATTTCAAGAGCTCTCATGTCCAACTCTGGACTGTGTCTTACAGGAATAAAAATTTCTAGACAAAAGACTTTAGGGAGCTTATTCCAGTTTTGGACAGTGCCTGAGACTTAATTTGGTGCTAGTGAAGAAGAAACCTAGTTTTATATCCCACTGGAAAAAGCTGTATCTGCATTTGCATTTGTTATTCACAGCATGAGCATCTGCAACCAACAGCAACTGTATTATTTGCAGGTCTGTAAGTCTATAGCAGTCACATAAAGTTCTTTTTCATCATTTCTGCTGAGGACTTTGGACAATTCTGTTTCCTAGTAATGGTAGTAAAGTGATTGGAAACATACATGAGGATATATTAATTCTCTCCGTTTTCTGAGGTCATAAGTAGCTGAATTAATTTCTTCCTAAGAGCTACGAAAGAAAGACAAAGGTTTAATCTGTGGTTTGTGAAACATATTTTAGGTCTGTTTCTAGGATCTTTCAAACTTTGGTAGGTTTTTTAAGTTGAAATTATCATCTATCACTTTTCTAAAAAAATGGACATTACTGTATGTTCTTAAACATTCTGGAAGATCAAAATTACCTGGGATACTGCATATATGTTTAACTCATTTATGAACTGCTTAATATCTAGGAATACATGAGTAGTTGCAGACTAATTCTGATTGAGGAACCGGAAGTTATTTGACACTGCGTATCAGGAAATAGCACTTCAGCCTTTGGCAACATGTAATGACAAATACAAAACCAGATTTCCTTCTTAGTATGTATCAATCCTATAAAAACAATATTAAGTTCTTTGCCCCTAGTGGTGTTTTAGCTATCATGTATGCAATGACATATTCATTTGTCTAAACCGTTAGTACATGGCCAGAATTTAGCCTGTGCCTTGCATTGGTGTCTCAATTCTGAAAAGTGCTCATAGATCTGTTACACGTGTCCATTACAAATCCTGTCTCTGTCTCTTAATGGTCAGTTAAAGGAGTAAACTTCTATGTGGCAGTGAAAAAGCTCTATTGGAGAGTACCACAATTTCTTTTTCCTCTATGTTATCAACACTCTCACCTTAGTACATATGAGGATGACTTGGGTCAGGTTAGTGTAACATGAAATGCATATGCAGTTTGGGAAGGGTGCTCAAACTCTTCTACTGCTTAGTTTCATGCTGCCATAGAGGATGACAGATGAATTAGTTACCTGTTGATATGCAATAGGTTATGGCCTTCACAAAAGTTGATTCTAACTGGACACAGGAGACCTTGCTTCTTCCTGTGGCTGCAAGCACTGTAGTGTGTCTTCTCTTAGCTGACATCTTTGTGAGAAGAAGGTGAAATTTACACATTTAATGTTTTTGGGTTTTTTTATTTTGTTTTGTTTTCGTGGTTCATGGTACCTCTCAGTCCTGTTGTGTAATGCAAGATTGCCTGTGCATGCTATTACTAGTTTTTTTCTTCTGCAGAATCTAATTAGTCCTAATGGATTTTACTTTTAACATCTGCTATGCAATGTGACTTAGGGGTGTTGAGAGTACTGTGCTCAGCTGAAAGCTTACTGTGCTGAACTGACATCTTTATTATAAGAAGAATACAGTAATATTTCCTGAAAACTTTGACATGCTTTCCATGTTGACACTCCTGTTTCACATATGACAGTTTCTGTTTTCCTTTTCTTTTGTTTTTGTTGTGTAACAGGTCACATTAGCATGGATTTATGGTGCTTATTTTCCACTTGAAGTCACAGCACTCTGAGATTACATTGGATGCTGTGGAAGTTGTCATAAACAAGTGATAATAATTTGGTAATCAGATGGGGAATAAGCAGTTGGAAGCAATGAATTTTTAGGAGGCAATATAGTATTTTGAACAAAAAAACAACCCAAACTCAAACAAAATGATACCAGCAACCGCCCCCCC
>WAAE01000291.1:26756-58706 GCA_013400495.1 Nicator chloris
CCCCCCCCCCCCCCCCCCCCCCCCCCGCCAAAACCCACCCAACAACAACAACAAAACCTAATCAACACTGATTTTGTCATTCAATGTAAAATAGTTTGAGGTGTTAGTTGCTCTGTAAGTGCCAAACCCAGTTCAGCATTCCGGTGGGATCGTGAGGGGTTGGTGGGTTGGCAGATAACCCTACACTGCTCTTTCAAGGGCAGAGTGGTGTGAGAGCCGTCCTGCAAGTGGTTACTGTGACCGTGTCAAGCTATTCTCCATCCCTTGCTGCATCTTTGGTGGAGTTTTTAATATGTGGAGTGTATCTGTGCTATTTTTATTTTCATCTGGAATAAATATATGTAAGACATTGAGGAGAAAAAGAAGACCTAGATAAAAAGAGAAGGGTATTTACATCTCTGTGACACATGGAGACAAATTTGGACAATTTTCTTTGAACCTGAACCAGAGCCTCAAAGATTACAGTACAAATTTTTGGTGAGGTGGGATGATGTGAAGGATTAAATCAGTATCACAAGCACAGTGTAGAAAAACTTCAGATTTCTAACAGTTTCAAGATCTAGAAATGTTGTTTGTGACAGGACTATTGAGCAAAGCCCTTTAAAGAGATTTTGCAGGCAGTCCTTTGACTTTGGAAAACTGACGCAGAACTTTAGTATATTCTGTCTTATGATTTCGGCTCAACTCTTCATACAGCTTAAAATTAAATAAATAATAGACTGCTCCTTATCTTGTCATTCTTCCAAAATATGTGTTCCTAAATGCAAAGGGATGAATCAAAGTGTGCAGTCATAATTAATAATATGAGAATATTACTCTTATGCTGCCACTTGATATAATGTGTGATAATCTAGTCTACTGAAACTGGTGTTCTGATGTTAGTCATAATTTCAACCTATAGACTTTATCCCAGAATTATTTTAAAATATGAGATTAAAATGAACTTTGAACAGATTTTTCTTTTTAATAAAAAATGAAAATAACCTCTGCATTCCTCTACAGCTGATATAAAGACACTGCTTCAGTGAAAAACTGTGCCGGGAACCTCTTGATTTTTTTTACACTTCAATCAAAATACGCATAACTCAATACAATGATTTGTGATCACATTTTATCAATTGTCTCCAGTTTCTGGTCTTACTATGGTAAAATCGTATTTTTAAGTATTGTGGAGCCTTTTTAATATTTAGTGCTGAAAATGTTGTGTGATATTTTAAAAATAGAATTAGAGATTAACTAAGAAAAACAACTATCCTGGATATTATATACCAGGATCAATGCTAGATAAAGAATAACCAAGAATTGATGGAAGCAGCTGTTATTTCTGATGTCAGGAAATGGAAACACACCGGTTTTGATATTATCCCAGACTGGTATTTCTTGTGGATTACTTGGGGAAAAAAGTGACAGTGTTAGAAAAGCTGACTTTGCTGGATCTGTAATATTTTGCAGGAGAACCACTTCTTGGTGTCAGATCATTTTGTAGATTTTCAAGGATTTATGACAGTAGTTGCAGGGAAATGTTTATTTTTTCCACAGTAAGATGAGCAAATCATATTTTATTTTTTCTTTAGTGTCAACATGAAATTCTAGTTATCTACTGTTCAAGCACAGAAGTTATGCATACAAAAGCTTTCCTTTCAATATTGTTCCAGGCAGATGATTTAAAATTAAAACATTACTGTTAATAAAATATATTTTGCAATATTTGCTTTCTCAGTATGATATGGCTGGTATTTCACTATGGCTGGTCTTCTCCTTTGCTGCAAACACCACATTCATTACACTGTGGTGAGAATTTGTGTGGCAAACAAAAATTCACTGAGATTTGCACTGAGGGTGTTCATTGATTGTCACATTATCCCCTTTCTTGCCATCGTTCTACATTTAAACACAGGCCTCCAGAAATTAAAAACTGCTCAAACAGCTGTCTCAGAGGTCAAGAGTAAGATCCTGTGGGTGTGAGGAGAGCAGAGGCACAGAAGAGACTCTCTTCTTGGTCCAGCTGAACACCAGCATGGCCTGGACAAAGCGGCCAGAAGAAATCGGTCGTGTTCTGGTGTGTCACCAGCTTAAGGCTGAGCTCAGAACACCCAGATGGGTCAAGAAGGAAAGTGCACAGGGTCATGTGCATCCATCTCACGCTGCTGGGGTCCTGAGCAGCTCGAGGCTGGTGTGGTGCTCGGTGGAGCTTGTGGCCAGCTCAGCATTGCTCTATGTTGTCTCAGCAATTCGGCAGGTCCTGGGTGTCACACTCAGTAGGAGAGGCGAACGGCGCAGCCCTGCTCTGCATTTGCTCCTAGATTTTTCTTTAGATTTTCTATCTCCACTTTTGGACTACTTTACTGCTAGAGTCATGTAAGAAGTCTGTTACAGAGTTAAGCTGGCCAGGCTTGTGTTTGCAGGGCTTTTTCACGCTACAGACTGCTTATCTGGTGGTTATTTGAGTATGATGGAAAAAAGTTGGAGGCACTACACCAGCTAAGATCCTAACCTAACAAACTGATGTTATTTCTATATCTAAGGATGATTTTGTTTCACTTCTCCTTACAAGACCTTTATTTCCTAAAGCATGTGGAGTACTAATGCCAGTCAAATCATAGCTCTTTTATAAACCAAGCCACTGGAAGTCCAGTGGAAAACCCTTTAAAAAAATTACTAGGCAAATTTCATTTTGCTTTAGTAGATCAAATGCTTCATGATGGATTTCCTGGGGAGGTTGTTCACTCCAGCTTGATCAAACTGCATGTTCTTTTTCAGAAGAAGTAATTTATACTCTACTTAAAATTCATATATTGAATAAACATTAGGAGAAAAAAGTCCTATTGTAAAATACTCTCAGCAGAGATGAAGTGCTTTAATTTAAATGTTTTGTATTATTTTTATTCTTTATTTTTAAGCCATTAATTTCACATTTAGCTTTTACTTCATATAAATTCAAGAAAATACAGTGAGTTAATTGCCTCTTTTTTTTTCCTTTGACCTAAATGGAACTAATCATATATATAAGGACCAACAGTGTGTGAAACTCAGAATCAAGTTCCATTCAAAATTGCAACTTCACTGGGACTGAAGCAACAAATAGCCTTGTGCTAGTCCCTTTCATAAAGGTGAAATCCAAACTACACAAGTGGTTATTTGGTTTCCTGACTGTTTTTAATACACAAAATCCTGTCAGGAGTTAAGCAGTGATGATTTGTAATTTTTATGGCAACTTCAGAAACGCGTGCCATTCCATTTTGGTTGCATTTTATCAGATTGTGGTAGCTAAATTTACCACGTTCGTTATATTTTGACAGTCTTGCTTCAGAAGACAAACTAAACAGAGGAATCTTGCTGCAAGGTGCAGCTCCATTCATATCATCACATCTCCAAATATTTTGGGGACTTCACTAAAATGCACAGTGATGTTAATAGGCTTCATGATTCTAGCAACAAGATGAACACAATGCTCTAAAAACTTTTAGGCAAATACTATTTCTTCGTGAAATTACTTGTATCTTGTCTTTCCTAGGGTTGCTCAACAGAGGAGGTATGCCTTCAGAGGTATGGAGCAGTGTGTTGGCCCATTCTTTGTGCTATGGGGTCTGCCTGGCCTTAAGCAGTGTGATGACTGCTCTGAGTTACAGCTGGTGCACTGGTTCCTTCATCAATATCTTGCAGCTGAGAGTAGCTGGGTCAAAATGTAGTTGTGCCCTCTCTCATTGCTCCTGACAGGCCTGAGCCCTGTGGCAGAGGCTCTGAGCAAGAGGTGCAGAGACAGGGGCTGCTGCCTCTGGGGCCTGCCACCGCCTCTGGGGCCGGCCACTGCCTCTGGGGCCTGCCACCGCCTCTGGGGCCTGCCACCGCCTCTGGGGACTGCCACCGCCCCTGGGGACTGCCACCGCCTCTGGGGCCGGCCACCTCCTCTGGGGCTGGCCACTGCCTCTGGGGCCTGCCATGGCCCCTGGGGACTGCCACAGCCCCTGGGGCCTGCCACCTCCTCTGGGGCCTGCCACCGCCTCTGGGGCCTGCCACCGCCTCTGGGGCCTGCCACCGCCTCTGGGGCCTGCCACTGCCTCTGGGGCCGGCCATCCCCTCTGGGGCCTGCCACTGCCTCTGGGGCCGGCCATCCCCTCTGGGGACTGCCACGGCCTCTGGGGCCTGCCACCGCTTCTGGGGCCTGCCACGGCCTCTGGGGACTGCCACCTCCTCTGGGGACTGCCACCGCCTCCGGGTTGGCTTTGTACTGCTCCAGCCACGGACCCTGTACCTGAGCTGTCTTCTGTCCCAATGACATGCACTTAGCAAGTAAAGACAACTAGAGTAGCTTACTGAATAATAAATAGTAGTGCTTCCTTTTGAAGGGAATGGTACAACACTTTTTATAAAAATACTGTAGAAAACTCAATCCAAAAACAACGATTCAATTACAAGTGCAACTACTCATGGCAACTAGTGCACTGAAATAGGTATTCTGCACACATCTTCATGGGTAGAAGGTGTGAGCTGGGAAACTGAGGGGAAAAATCAACATCATCATTGACTTTTATAAATGAGAGTAAATACTCCAAGTCTTCACTTAGCATATATTCAGTTGTATTGTATTTAATACCTATAGAGGTGTTCTCTTTGTATTAGCAGAAAGATATTACTCAGAAACTAAGTCAGTATATTTTATTTTTTTATAGAAAACAACAATAAGCTTCAGATGCATTTGTATCTTTTCTTTTTTATCCTTGCTGGGTTTTACCCTTTAGTAATATTAGCAAATATTCCCAAGGAGAGAAGTGGTACTGCTCAGGGACTCATGTTACATTTTGTTGTAAACATTCTCCTGCAACTTAAGCTAGTCCTGAAATTGTTCTATCTTTTGTTGAATGTAGATGTTCAAAGGTTTTTTCAAGAATTGCAACTGCATCAGTGTGTTCTACAGAAGTTATTAAAAGTGAACTATCATTCCAAAAGCTTTGTATCAGTGAATATTTTATGTATGTCACAGGGATCTGTGAAACTCTTGATTTAACAATAGGAGAAAAGAGGCCCAGTATTGCATATATTCATGATTATATAAATAATTTTTCTGCAAAAGTGTTACTTTCATAACCTCTTACTAATAGTTAATTGAGGTTCCTCCTCTTTTGTTACTCAAATCATCATTAAAACTACTATACCTGCAGAACTATGAGAGTAATGACAAATGTCCTTTTTGTGTATATAGAAGTATTCTTTAACACACTGTTTCTTAATCCAAGTTTTTTCATTATCATTTAAACTCACAGTACAAAATAATACTACATAAGGGCTGGAAGGCAGATAAAACAAATCAGTAAAATTTAGTGCCAACAATTTAATCAGTGTAATGTGTAGATAATACAGTGGAGAAAGATTAAAACTAAACAACACTTTTTGCTATTTCTTTTTTAGTAAACACATTTTCTTTCCCTTTCTTCTCACAGCCACCCTTTTATAGGCAGTCACTCCTCAGTATTGTTCTTTTCAGACAGCTGTTACTATTTCTGTTGTAAATGCCTACTGTGGCTTTTGAGCAGTTCTGAAACAAAGCAGAGGCATGGCTACTCTTGCCTTTCCAACTATTTTTGTCTCTTTGCAGTGTTTGATAATATAAATATCACTCATTCTGTCCTTCTAAAAATACCACTATGCAGCTTTTTACAAATGTGATCAATATTGCGGAAGCTACTTGGACTTCTGGGGGAAAAAAGAAAGAACAAAATAATTTAGCTATTTATGATGCAAGATAGAATGGTACTGTTGTTCAAGCAACGTTGTTTCTGTCCTCTTTTAATTTCAAAATTTTGGCATCAAATCCCACACGTGCCTATCTACATGACTTAGCCATTTGAAGTGCCCCTGCTTTGCAGAAGGAATTTTCAGAATCCATATGTGTAGTTAAACCTTATCATATTTAAAAAGTAAAACAAAAATCTTTAAGGAATGGAGCTAAGACCACTATAATTAGCAATCCTGCTTGGAATTTTTACTTTCCCAGGACCCATAGACTTCAATTTTCTATGTTAACAATCCCTCAGAAAGCTATGTTTGTTTATCTATTTTAAAGTTGTCATAGCTTGCAAATATAAATGTACCATCTTCACACTGTCAGTTTGTTTCTGGGGATACATGGAATGAATATAACCTCTCTAAATCTTATAGACAGAGAGAGACAAAGTCTGTATGATTTTGTTCCCCACAAAACATGTGGGGTAGCAGATAATGACATCCTTTGCCTTTCAAAATAACCCTGTAATTCTTTAGGATAGAAGAGACAAACTTTTCAGAACTTTTTGCTATTTAGATACTTGAAGATTATTGGAATTTTTGAAGTTTTACCTCATAACCTGAGTTTATATCTTCATATGACTTTTAGCTGTCTAGTAGGTCAGTCTCTAGTCATAACAACACACATTTTTATTCCTCTACTTTCAGTATTTATTTTTTTCAACTTGTAGCTGAAGTTGTTTGGTGACTAAATTGGTGGAATTATGCCCCTAAATAATTGCATCTGTGATCACATTTGATTACAGGAAGCAGAATGTGCTCATGGCAGAAGAGATTAGGTTAAATGCTGTCTAATCAGTTCCCCAGTGACTGTCTCCTGGCAGTGCTTCCTTCCTAAATCCCATTTCTATGGATGCCATGAATAAAAGCTGCATGGCCCGTGCAAGTCCACGACTTCAGAAGATGGTTTTGCTTTTCTGATTTGAGGGGTCTGACATGGACTTAGGAGCAGGGCTGAACATTGGTCACCCTTGCCAAAAGCACGTGTGGGGCTCGTGGTTTTTTTGGGTGGACTTGGCAAGGTGGGTGTGAGGCCACAGGGAGCTGGAGAGGGGAGCTGGGGAGTGTCTGTGCTGCTGCCTTGGGGTCTGCCATCCCCAGGGGGGGACAGCTGGAATGGGTCCTGGGCAGGTCAGGGAAACCCAGTGGGTCTGTCAGGGCTGGTGCAGCCCTAGGGTGTCCCATGGGTACAGATAGATGGATGGATAGATGGGTAGATAGGTAGATGGACAGATAGATGGATAGATGGATAGATAGATAGATAGATAGATAGATAGATAGATAGATAGATAGATAGATAGACAGACAGACAGACAGACAAACAGACAGATAGATTTGCTGGTATTCACAGCGGCTGTGTCTGCCCTCAGTGAATACCAGCAAGTAAGCCAAGAGCTGCATCCTCCACAGACCTCTGACCAGGCACCATAATCACAGGTCTCCTTCAGTGCCAGAGCAATGACTCAGGGTGGGGCATGCCCCAATTTAAAAACTTGTTATAGTGCAAAATACTTGAGAGGTAACTCCTGAGTTATTTTTCTGCAGGAAAACCAAAGGGTTCTTGGTCAAAGGCACCCGTAAGACCAGAGTTGCATCCGACTAATATTTATGCAATGGTGTGGCACACTGTTTGTGTTCCTGCAACCATGCTGCTGAAGCAGCTTAAATTCAGTAATATCCTCAAATGTAATATAGTTAATCTAAATATTCTTTATTTGTCTGCAAAGTATGGAGGGACAAAAGCAGTTGTTATAAGCAATAAGTAACATGAAATTAAAAAAAAAAGGGTAAAATTATTTGCTTTTTAGACTATGTCAAAATGTTTCATTTATAATTAATATTAATGATGTATGCAAGACTTTTTGTATTGTCACACGTGATGAATAAAGCTACAAAGGAACCTGGAGTGGTTGCTTAGTTGCATTTTCTGAACACAGTAAAAATGTTGTGAACATTAGGAAGATATCCTTTGTCTTTTCAAAATATTTTAATACATGATTTTGAAATCAGGATTATCCTCTATCATCATAGTGAGATTACTAGCAAAAATAGTTAACTTTTTTAATGAACCATGTAATGAATCATATTTAAGAATAATATGAGGCTTAAATTGACCCCCAAATCAACACTTTCAATTTTGAATGTGTTTTCAGAAGATCCAGTCAAGTTCAGTGAAAATTTCCATCTGCACTTTGAGTACCAGGCAAGCAGCAGGGATAGACAAATTTGAATTTAGACTACTGATTTGGAAAATTTAGTTTTTCTTATCACCTCTGTGACTGGCAATAAACCACACTTATTTCTTTCCTTCCTTATCCTGTGGTTATGGCGTAGGTTTAGCAATCCAGAAATTGATATTTTATCGAAGTTCATCTTGATTTCTAGCAGTGGTTAGCTCTCATTCAGTAATTTCTCAATTAAGTCAGTTTGTAACAGTGAAAGCAATGCTAGTAAAAGCTATTTACTTTATTATCAAGCAGTCACTTGATAATAATACTAGACAATTACTGCTGGTCCAGAGCATGTTGCTGTAATTTCTGTTCAAAAAAGTATATGGTTTTAGATTGTGGATCAGGAGATTAAGTGTTAAATGTTACATGTGGTAGGCACATAACACTCAGCCTTCAAGCTTCCCAATAGACTTAAGAGTTCCTTGATAAAAGCCAAAACATTTCCTCCATTAAGGAGGTGTTGGAACGGTCTGTGCAGTGATGCTGTGCATGTTGTGCATCCTTTGAGGCTTTTAGGACTTGTCTGGATCAAGCCCCCCGTACCTGATCCAACCTCATAACTGACCGTGCTTTTGAGTAGGAGGTTGGACTACTCCTAAGTTATCTTGACATTGGCTATTTGAAAACACTTCTCAGAAAAGGAGAGGTAAACTGCTGCAGGTAATTAAGTAGATGTTAGAAAGCTATAAATTCTGATTATTCTCAAAGTCAAAAACTGTAAAGCTTTAGCTTTATGTTGTCTTTTTACTTATATCAGTGTGTCTTTTTACTTACATCAGTGTGTCCTATCAGAATGGAAACAATAGCTTCAGAATAAAGTTTCTTATAGGACTTTCTGGCCCAAATTCAAAACCATAGAATGTTAAATAGGCCACAGTTAAGAAAGTATCTGAAAAAGTAATCAAACTGCATATTGGATAGCACTGTGGTTGTTGATCACATGTTGCTTGGAGAAAGAACTCTCACAAAAAAAAAATTTAATCATTTTAATTGACATTCTTTAGAGAGATTCTGGTGCTATCTCTCATAAAGGTGACAGACTGCCTTGTATTTCTTTGGGTTTCTCTCCATTTTGATGGTTTTAATCAGTGTTGAGTTTCTTTATTGTGACATATTTTTTTCTGCTGTTTTTCAGCCTCTGTATTTTTCCCCTAACATAGCATGAATCAATTTATGTAGCAACTGCAAAAATGCTGAAGAGGAAATTCTGGTAGCCTTTTTTTACTATTAAAAAATAATAGTAAAGGAAATATGAACGATATGGAGTTACTTGTTAGCAATACACTGCAGAATGGATGCATAGCATAAATACAAGGTAGTTAATTATTAGGATATTTCAACAGTTTAAATTTTTTCCTTCTTGAAATTTTAATGAAAGAATAGAACATGAGACACTAGTAACTAGGATTATAAAAAAAATGTTGGCTATTCCTCTTGCTTTTCCCACATTACTGAAAAGATTGCTGAAGTGATGTAGCTGAAGGTTCTTTGTGCTGTTAAAAATTCCCTTATGGCAACAAACTAAAACAGAAATATTGCTTGCTTTGACTGATACCTAATAGATAAATATAGATATATGGTCATAGAGAAGCAGCATAATAAAAAGATCTTAAGTAAGTTCTTGTGTCAGTTGTAAGTTGTCAAAACACTCAATATCAATGAAATTGTGTCAGTTATGCCTGGTAATCTGTTTTCTTCTCGAAAGTTATTCTTCTAGGTGGGGCATATGTTGTTAAGTTATAGTGTATTTCCATCACTAGTTATTGTGATGGAGGGATTGGGTAGATTGGTACAGATACCCTTGTTATGAGCTCACCTACATCCACTTAGAGAACATCTGGATGTCTTGATGGTGTCAGCTAGTCTGTCCCTCTATGTCCACATTAAATATAAATCAAAACTCAAGTGACACGGTATTTCAAACCCTTTGGCTTGTGTTGTGTGAACTTCCAGTCATTGGTCCAGCTTGTATTCTAAAGAGGGTTTTGTTCGGGATGTCTGTATCATATCTGTACCAGCCAAACATAAAACTGTCTTGCTACAGTTCTGGAAAGAAGCTGGCAACAGTGTTACTCAAGTGTTTAAAGGTCTTGATCATGAAAGCAGTAATACAGAGATTACAACAAGCTGTAGAAATACTAAATAATATAAAGGTGTTTATAATCACTGGTCTTTATGAAGGCTCTGCAACTTTTGTACATTTATCCTATCTATGCTCCATTGGCTCATGTCATGTGCACTTAAATTTATCCGTACAAAGCTGGTCCAAGCGAAACAGGTCAAATCCTTTGCATGTTCACTGAGCAATTGTAGGTAATTTCACAGGACATAAAACAAAGGAAACTGGGGCTGCGTCAACAGGAATGTTTGGAAGGCAAGAAAAAATCTTCAGCTAGTACACAGAGTGGCAAAATCCAGAAAAATGTCTGATTTCCTGGTCTTGCGGATTGCTATGTTGCAATGCTTTCCATGTAACGTGATTTAGAGAATCAAGTCTTGAAACTGTAAATTGTGCAGTAAAATATGTGGCAATTAAGAAAAAGCTCTTTTCTACCAAGAGATTCCTAGCATTAAATACTGCAGAATTTTAATTTCACAGAGTTACACCAAATGAGGCTGCCAGGACTAAGGGCTTTGCTGAGTTTGTCTGACATGATGCAGCACCATCTAATGGAATCCATTGCAGCCTATCAGGTCAAGGATTTTCCGTAAAAGGGAAAGCTTCTGTGCTTTACCATAAAGTGGAATGATGAATGTTATGAATATCATGAGTGGGTATTCAAAATTGGTGGAGGTCAATAGAATTTCATCTGCCTTTTTGTAAATGCTCTTTTTCTTTTTTCCTTTCTATTTTTCCTCTTTCTTTGTTATATTGATTTTCCACACTAGATGGCAGTGCCTTAGCACTAGTGCATGGCAGGGGAATTGATTTAATTTATCCAGGGGGGAAGAAATCCTTCTGTTTCATGTTTCCTTCTACAGTTGCAGGTGGGAGACTGGATTTTGATGAGCCACATATGCAAAGAAAAGAAAAATGCAAATTTTTTTCCCCTTTTTCCTTGTACAAATGGAAGTCCATTCAAGCTGATCGATCCAAGCTTGCATTGGCTGGATGTGAGACGAACTGGGGCTGTCTTTCAATGCTGTCCCCAAGGAATTGCATTCATAGAAACGTCAAGTGAAAAGCTGTATTGAGTTAGGGCTGAGAGCGCAGCCAGACTCTGAGCAGATTGCCTCACAGTTTTGAGCCATATGTTGTCTATACTGAGAAGTCAGTGAGAGAAAACACAGCTTCCTTCTCTTTCCAAGAAAACCAAATGCTGGAGGGGTGGTGGTGGAGACCTGAGAGGTGCTGGGGTGCAGCACGTCATATATTGCTTTTTTAGTGCTGGGATGCTGCCTGGGCTCATAATTCCACCTATGAGCTGGGATGCAATCCTGGATTGTGTGTTAGCTGAAAGACTGGAAGTTTGCTGTCTTGAAGTATTTTAACTAAAAGATCGTTGGAATGAGGATTGAGGGGACACCATGATAAGAAACAAATGGGCTCTGGAAGAGTAAATGTGGCAGTAATAGGTGAAGGCTAAAAGCTGGAAGTTTGTAGTTGGAGTTCAATTTTAAATTACGAAGCAATATTTAAAATTTATGGATGAGGTCCTTGAAAACAGAGGGTTTTTAAAACAAGCAGGTGTCTCTATTATTCATATTTTCAAACTTCTTGAAAGAAAACCTCCAGTTAATCCTCTGAAAAGAGGAGAGAGGACTTTTTAAAACAATAAATACCAAGAGGTTCTGCAGTGAAGACAAAAGAAATAGACATATCATTATCAGGAGAAATTAAATACCCTAAAGTACAAGAGTAGGGGAAAAAAAAAAGAAAAAAAAAGAAAAGACAGAGGATTGATTGACTATGTGAGAAATAGCTGAAAGAAAGAAGCACCTGAAAAAAAAAAAAACCAAAAAAAAATCAGGTCAAGTGTTGTCTAAGATATTTTCTCTTTGTAAAGTCTGTGAAGACTATTCTCATTGTATGGTTTGTTAAAAAAAAAAAGATGATTTCAAGTTTCCATCCAATTTATACTTCACAAAGGTAAATTTGATGCAATACCTTCACCTTTTTCATTGGAGTTAAACATTTAGGAATCTGTAAGGCTCTTGCCTGAGGCTGGGAAGCATACCTCCATGAATAAATTTTCTTAAAGAAAATTTAACTTAACTTGCTGTCTCCTGGGACCTCACTGTATGCAACTTCTGCCTTATTTATTCAGTTTTATTTTTTGCTACATTGCTCCTGAATGAGCTGGATAAAACCAAATTGAAATACAGGAAAACAAATTTTCTCTTACTTTTTTACTGGATCTGTCATAGCTGAAATTTCATTAATACTGCTGGAAGGAAGGCAGGCCAAATAAATGTTTATCAGTCTTCTACTGCGGCATTCACAGAAACGGAATATTTTTTAAAAATATGCTGCTATTTGCTGTCATTTTTTGCATGTCACAGAAAGTGATAGTCCTGTCTAGAATTTATTACATAACTCTGGCAGAGCAGAAGATGCAGATGGCTTACTATAAAAATGCAATTCAAATTATATTTGATAGTACTGCTTAGATTATTCCGTGCTAGTTAGGGGAAGCAACAAATGGTTTTAAGGTGGAATTTGATGTGGGAAAATGAGCCTCAGTCTTGGGGCAATTAAATAGGAGGTAGAAGTTCCCAGTTCTTTAAATCAGAGAGAACAAATGATTGAATATAGACTTCCCACCTCCCAGATGAGTTTTCTAACTGCCAGGTTAGATTGTCAAGGGAGGTACCTATTCATTTTGCAACAGGGATTTTTTTCTTTCTGAATTTGAATATAAATATCTTCTCTCAGAGATTTTCTTAAAATAGAATCTTGCCTTCCAAGTAGACTTCTTCACATCAGTAGAAAGAATGACAGAGGGTCATTTGAGAAAAAATTATTTATATGGAGAGTGTTATGCAGAAATTTGAACTTGGGGATGTTATTGGTTGATTGTTTTTGTGTTCTGTCATGGTTGGTTCTCTTTCATCTTGTGGTGGATGGTAAAACTGGGATTTTCCCTTGATGGAAGAAGTTTCAGTCTTCCAGAGCATACAGTTTTTGAGATTGAATTATAAAGAATATTCAGAGGTCCCACTGGATACCTGTAGCCATTCTGTAGCCATTTTCCCCTTCTTTTTTTTATTCAGCCATGCCCAGCACTTCGCAAAACAGAAGGAACCCTCTTTTTTTGTTTGCTCATGCAAGCTGAGAGAAGTTCACACTAATAGAAGATTTTTATCTTGCTCATATGTTCTGATTGAATCTAAAGAACAAATGAATGCCAGGATACTTCAAACCACCCAAACGATTTGTCTTGACTCATATTCATGATTTAATTGAAAGCAGGAGGTTTGTCTTCCAGAATTGGATTTTGCAAGCATAAGGATTACCCTTGTTTGTTAAATGTAAACACCTCTGATTAAAATTTCTATTTCCTAAAAAATCATTGTGCTCTTCTAGATTGTTTTCTTGGATTTACTCTGGCTGTGTTCCTGAAAAACAAACTCAAATAGGATGCCACCTCTGTCCAGTTTTGATAATCAGGCATTCATGAAGAAAACATTCAGTGTTCTCTTTAGCTAGTGCTGCCTATGGGTTTGTACTGCTGCTTCCCCTTCCCACTATTTTGTTGGCCTTCTTCTGATTCTAAAAATGTAACTTCACCACAGGAACAAGAGAGCTGCCACTCTTGACAAATTAATGTTAGCACTTCTCATTGCAGCTTTTATGGCATCCTTCTGGTCAAGTTTTGTGGATTGCATTTGAATTATTCCAGCCATTGCCTGGAAGATATCCTTCTGACTCACTGGACTTCAGGAAAGCATCTCAATCATAAATTCAAATTTGAATGGCTTTTCTTGTCAGGTACTCTTGCAAAATGCTCATTAAGTATTCCTGCTGTCTTCCTGATTTTTGCCTCCTCTCCCTTACTTGGTCACATACAGCTTCTTTTCTTCTCTTGCCATTACAGAATGATTTGCATTGGAAGTGACCTTAGTGAGCAGGGACACCTTTCGCTAGACCAGGTTGCTCAAAGTCCCATCCAGTCTGGTCTTGAACACTTCCAGGGGTGGGGCATCAACAACTTCTCTGAGCAACCTGCTCCAGTGCCTCACCGTCCACATGGTGAAAAAATTCTCCTCAATATCTCATTCTCATCTAAACCTAACCTCTTTTAACTTAAAGCCATTCCCCCTAGTCCTATCATTACATGTTACCCTCTCCAGTTTTCCTGCAGGTCCCCTTGACTTACTGGAAGGTGCTATAAGGTTCTCCCTGAAGCCTTCTTTTCTCCAGGCTGAACAACCCAAACTTTCTCAGCCTGTCCTTCTAGGAGAGCTGCTCCAGTCCTGTGATCAGCTTAGTTCTGGATTTGTTCCAACAGGCAGTAAGGCCACTAAAACCTCATTTGATGAGACACTTAAAAGAGCTTACTTTTCTTTGCGTATTCTGAATTAGATGCATGGGAGAAACACCAACAAGATATTCTCAAGAGGTCGAAACAACTGGCAACTTTTGCCTTTACTGGCAACTTAGAAAATCAGAGAACTTTGGCAAAAGCTTTTGAGCAACATTCAGTCAACTTAAAACATTCCACAAAACATTCGATTAGCCCATTCAACGTAGCAAACTCCCAAGCCCATCTGGCTTTAGGTTTCTCAAATTGTTACTCAAAATTCTGAGAAGAGCTAATTAGAAAAAGAAAAAGACAGAGAAGGTACAGAAAAGAACAACCATTAACTACCACTCGTGATTCCAGTTGTGTTCAACTGATAGAAATTCCAAGAGGAGGGAGGATCAAGATGTACAGGATGAGGTTGGCTTTCTGGGCTGTGAATGCACATTGCTGGGTCATGTTGGTCATACTCCTTTTCACAGGCTTGTAAATTAATTCATTATGCTTTCCACTATGATACTGTTTTTCTTTTACATTTCTCAGTTTTGGGGATTTTCTGTGTGCATTTTGGTGTTTTTGTTACTGTTAATTAAAAAATCTGTTTCCTCATATAATTTTTTCTGACTAAAATACATTGTTCTACCAAGACTGTGGGATTTTTGCATTTAGTCCATTCTATCACATTTTATTTCATTTGTAGTAAAGTTAAAACCTTTAAAAGACATCAGCTTTGGTTGTTTCTTAATTGTCTTTGTTTTCTCATTTCCATCATGCCACACATATGGAAAACAGTTGGTTCCTTTGTTGGCATTCCTTACATGTTACTTCCTGTGGTCACATGCTGGTCTAAATAAATGCAAGTTCTTTGGGTGGCACAATAGAAACAAAAGATTGGTATTTTCTTTATAAAATGCTATGCTTCCTTCTTTTTCTTTCAATTTGTAGGGGTTTTTTTGTTTGTTTTTTTGTGGGTTTTTTTTGTTTTTTTTTAATAGGGGCTGAATTCCATAATTTCACTGTTTATGTTCTCTTAATTTACTGCATTTATGAGTAAAATTCTGCAGCATACTCAAAATCATTTACCACTTTTGTTTGCTGCTGTAGATACAAATCCTCAGTCCAGCTAACAAAACTGAGTTGTTTGCCAGAGAGAAGGTTCAGATGCAACTGGAGAAGTGTGAAATGTGAAACTTCTATATTCTGCAGAGCTCTGTGACTACGTTCTGCTGGGGCATCTACAACAATAGCCAGATTAGCATTTTTCAGGCTGTCTTTTCAACTGCCCCGGGTTATTCACAGTCAGTACACTTGGTCAGCAGCTGGTGCAGGTCCCTTGCTGATGCATAAGGACACTTTCTCATGGGATGCAGCCACTTCTGTAAAAAATTTGAAAGGGAGATTATGGGCAGCAAGATACCTTGGGATGCCCAAGTTCCCACCAGCCCAGCTCTCTGGTGAATGCTTTCCTGCTGCACAGGCAGATGCCTGCACCAGGTAAGTCGGGCAAGTGTTTGGCCTTCTCGTTTCCCATGCAGGTTGGGTGTACTATTGAAATCTAGGTGAAGGGGTCATTTTTGTTTATTTAGCAAATGCCTGTTTCCTTCAGATGTGGAGCAATGATGTCACTTTTTTAATGTGGAGACTCGAGGACTGACACAGCATACTGCTCAAAAGTTGGTGCACTTGGTAAATTGTGATTGGCCTTGCAGTGCATGAGCAATAAAGCTTTATGCATTTTTATTTCTTAAGACAGACACACATACAAAACGTAGGCAAATGATTAAATAATAGCTAATAAGATGTTGGAGTCTATATTTTTTTCCTTTTTTTTTTTTGTTTGTTTGTTTTTGCCATTTTTAAACTTTCTGCCTTTCAGAAAGTCAGAGAATTTATGTAACTGTACTGTCTAATGATAGGTGCAAAAGGTACGGAGGTAGATGTCCTTCCCACTGTTAGAGGCAAGAATTTACAAAACTGAAATGTAATAATATCTGTGCTATTATTGCTATATCATTATGTAGTGAATTTTCTTATCTTTTAAAAAAGCTTCTAAGAAATGAAAGGGAAAATGGCCAATTTTACTCAACTTGAAAGTTATTCTATTAAAAGAATTTTAAAAGCTATCCTAAAAATTAAACATCTATTGGCTATTTCTATTACTTGTACTGTATCCTGTGAACTTGATTTTCCAGTTTTAGGTGTGTAATTTTAGCATTGCCTCATTGTCATTTTAGCTTTGTGAAATTTTATATTGAAGTGAGTGTTTATGGAAAATACTGTTCTCTACAAAGATGACAAGAGAATCATGAAACATTAAAATTCAAGAGGAGTTGTCTGAGGGGGAAGGGAACATCATATTCAATCATGCTATTTTTTAAGAAGTCAACAACAAAAGACACAGGATATTTATCTGAAATGATCACAGCAGTGTATACAGACAGAAGGCAAAACCAGATCTGGCATTTTAATTTAAATATCCAAAACAGCTGGTCCTGTGGAACTTGTTTACCACTATTAAAATTATTCTTTTTCTTCCTTTGGAAGCTTGTTACAGTTTGGGATGCTGCATGTTGGCACTGGCTGTGCCATTCCCCACTTCTCTATTTCTGATTTTTCCATACAGTGGGTAGCCTGGGGTGGTGCTGTTTCTCCTGGGGCAGGCATGGGCAATGCAGGCTGGTGTCCGAGGAGGGGCTGTGGGATACTTCTTAGAGACAAAAAGTCAGGGCAGACATAGAAGGCTGAAAACAAGAGTAGGGCAAGGTGAGAGAAAGCATTTTTATTTTCTACATGGCTAAGAGTGACTTAATTGATCAACTGCTAATACAAAACCCAGAACACAGTAGAGTCACAAGTACATTCCTGTTGGACTTTGATGGACGTGCCTGATATTTATCATTTTGGGTCTTAGTGTACTCACTTTCCTCTTTGACATTTAAAGTACCAGTGGAATTAAATCTTGTAAAGTGAAACACCCACCCTAAAACATTCTCTTCTATTAGCTTTAATCTATACCTTTTAGTACCAGTCACTATTTATTTACTGTATCAGAGAGACCAATTAAAAAAATCTTTCAAAGCAGTTAGGGAAGATTTGTTTGACACAGTGAAGAGGAAAAAAAACCCAATTCCTTCATGTTCTTCCCAAATTAGATTTTCTTCCATTCTTAAACCACATATCATGTATTTTTCCTCCATTTCACTTGCATTTTAAAATCACTTAAGTTGGGGGTGATGTTAATTTTTATTTGAAGCATTTGCCAAAAATCCTTGGGCAAGGATTGCTGAATTTGTACTCTGAGTGTGTAATTCTCCTTACCCTGACTGGAGAGTGGAACTTGTTTCTGAGTATGATGGTTTTTAGGAAAATGAATAATGAATGCTACCTCACACCTCCTCTCAGCCTACAAAAGATTTTGAATCTTCCTGAAAGACTCGGCTCAGTGGTGGATTTGGCAGCGTCAGGTTAACGTCACAATCTTTAAGGTATTTTCCAACCAAAATGTTTTAGTGGTTTTATGACATTGTTTGATTTTCTAGTAAATGAAAATGTGTGAAAAGAAAAAGAAAACCCAACTGCCTATTAAGTTTATATAGTTACATGTATAGAATATTTGCAAAAGTTTTATTTTATTACGTGCTTCTGTTGTCTGGTATGCATAGATCAGTCTGGCATAATGAATTTTGCTTCACATTTTACTGAGTTCTGACTCGTCATGACAATAGTGTGACGTGCAGATGAAGGCAGTTTAACTTCTCATTGTCACAAAAGATTTATTCATCTACTGTATTTATTTAATGGAAGATCCTAGTGAAGAGAGCTCCAGCCTTTAGCTTCATGTTGTTACAGTTCTCTTATGAGAAACATAGCATAATATGTAAGGTTTGAAAACCGATTTCCTTAACTGTTGGTGTTGTATGGTTTTGTGTTTCAAAATTGCTAATATTTGTTGCCCAGTTGGTGATGTTGGCTTATTCTGTTCTCTGGAAGTGCAACCCCTCTAAAGTAATAACTCTGGGGCTGATATAATTCCTGCAAATAGAGCAGTGAGCCACAAACCCCACATTCATGGTTGCTTAAGTAGTTCTGCTGAGGAGGACTATGAAGGATTAGCTCCAGCTGAGGTCTGCCAGGAATCAGTCTCAGTCTGATTCATTTTTTACTTTAAAGAGTACGTAAATTAATGGGATACAATAATAATTTTATTTCTGTGAACTAAAATATAATTGATCATATCATTATAATGTGGTCTGCAAGGATTAGAGATTCTCAGGTCTTTCTAGTGTGGCTGTGTGGGAGTGGAGTGACAGATATTCCTCTTATCACAGGATAGGTCTTCCTTTCTGCAGGTTAGTAGTGAATCTTAGTTTTATATATAATCCTGCGTCTCCTTTTCTAGGAAAGCAATCAATTATCATACAGAATTGGGTGAGGTGGATTATTTCCTCTCTCAATCCTCATTTAGGAATACATTCTGTATCTTAAGATCAAGGGTAAAGATAAAATAACAGATTTCCTCTAGTAACCCATTGAGACACCTTTAGCTTTTTCTTTTACTGTTCTCTCTGTGCAGCTTCAAGCTTTACTAGTTGTCTTGGGGAAAACTAGGATGCAAGTGTGGGAGCGATGTTCCGGATTCTAAAGAGCTAATCTCTTTTGCATTAGTAAGTAAATGTACATCATCCTATATCAATTTAAATGTGCATCTGTGTGAATTTAAGAACTATCACTTTGTTCACTATCACTACTTTTGGTGGTTAGAAAACACTTTAAAATGTCCAGCCTTCGCTTTAGTCAATTTATTCTTTCTAAGTGCTGCTACTGCTTCAGTTTACATAGGTCTTCTTCCCTTAAAAGAACAATCAGCTATTTTATGTGTTTTGGTTTGCTAGGATGCACAAGATATGATTCTGTCATGTGCTACTATTTGATTCCTCTGATCTCTAGTAGATTTATTTTCTGCATCTGATTCTATTTAATTGTTCATTTTCTGAAGAAAGAGAGGATTGTATAGATTACATTGAATGAGTTTTTATTGTTGCTGTGGCTTTTACACATTTTAGGGTAACATTCATTACTTTCACAAAGCCAAATCATGCAGACATTATTTTATCTGATTAGATAGTCATGTCTTTCACATGCCTTGTTTTCTTCAGATGAGAAATTTCTTGTCATTAGCAGAGCAATCAGTTCATTTGGTAGTACTATTATATTTCACCCCATTACATTTCACACTACTTTGATTCTTTCATGATCTTCTGATCCTAGCTTATTAACTTGTCTGAACCCTCTATTGTTGGGAAGGTTTTTCTTGATCTCTTCTGTTTCTGGGTGTTTTTTCTTGTCTATAAGCCGCTGTGTCTTTTTACCACCGTGTTGCAACCATGCTGCAACCCTCACAACGTAGAGATTACAGGACAGTGTGGCCAGGTAAATGCAAAGCCTCTTTCTTTTTTTTTTTTTTAAATATAAAATTCACAGAATCTTTTAAGTTGTAAAAGACCTCCAAGATCATTGAATCCAACCTTTGGCTTTGTCAACTAGACCACGGCACATTCAGTCATTTCTTGAACACCTGCAGGGATGGTGACTCCACCACATCCCTAAGCAGTCCACTCCAATCTTTAACCACCCTTTTTGTGAAGAAATTTCTGTTGACGTCCGACCTGAACCTCCTCTGGCTCAACCTGAGACCGTGTCCTGTCATCCTATTGCTGGCTGCCTGGGACAAGAGACTGATCCCCACCTGGCTACAGCCCCCTTTCAGGTAGTTGTAGAGAATGATAAAAATAGCTGTTTTTTCTCCAAAAACCCCAGCTTCCTCAGCTGCTCCTCACAAGCCTTGTGCTCCAGACCCTTCCCCAGCTCCGTTGCCCTTCTCTGGACACGCTCCAGCACCTCAGTGTCCTTCTTGTAGTGAGAGACCCAGAACTGGACACAGGATTTGAGGTGCAGCACCACCAGTGCCAAGTTCAGCAGGGGACAATCACTGCCCTGGTCCTGCTGGGCACGCTATTGCTGACACAGGCCAGGATGCCATCGGCCTTCTTGGCCACCTGGGCACACCCTGGCTCATGTTCAGCAGCTTCTCTTTCTATAAACTATTTTTAACATGTTGTTTTAGTGGTTACTTGAGTGGGATAGTCCAGATACTTTTTCATATTGCTTTAGATCCACTGTTTGTCATACTGTGCAGTTGTTTTGACAGTCAGTCTCTACTGGGGATTTTTTGCATTATTTTTGTGAGAATATAAACCTATATTTGTTTAAAAAATATAGGTTTAATGTTGGGGAATACATTTAAGAATAACTTTTGGACATCATATACGTGTGTGTGTGCATGTAAACATATATATGGTCTCAACACCTAAGATTACAAAAGAAATTTGGGAGGAAGGATTCTGTGAATGGCAACAGAAAATCACTGACTGGCATTTTTTGGTTGTGCAGCAAAACATCAATATAGTTTAACATACAGACTCTACTTTTGGTGTTGTGTTTATTCCATCAGCATATAACACTGACGGGTGCGACAGCTGACATTCTCATTAATCTCACTTTATTTTATGTAGAATTACAAGCAAATGTAGATAAGAGCTGCTGACTAGGGGATTTCAGAAGTTTCTTTGTGAGTGTTCTGGTGCATAAACTGCTGAGCACTCTGTAGCTATAAAATCTCCTTGGTCTTTGAAATTGCCAGAGCTACTATAGGAACAATGTAAAAAAACACTGAAAAAAAAACCAAAAACACCAAAAAACCCCAAACAACTAAAAACTGTAAAAGAAAATTCCTTACAATGTGATTGTCATAAACATAAAAAAAAAAAACCCAAATATTTTTCAAATTTTGAGTGCAGTTTTGTTTTTCCTTGGGAAACATAGTTTTCTATTTTGATTTTTTTTTTCATTAGACCAAAGCCCTGATTTTGTATCTCAAGTGTTAACAGAAGGGAAGATAAGCCATTGTAAACGCCAGAATGAACTGTGGGTAAGATTAAGCTGAGAATAAAGAACAGCAGTACACTTGCTGTCATTTATCACAACTTCCTAATTGACAATTATGTTAGTTATGGAAATCTTACCCTAAGTACAGGGTTTTTGGGTTTTTTTCAAGATGATTCCTTGGTTATCCAGTTTGGAATAATCTCATAACTGAGCACAGTGGCCTACTGTGCATCTGTCTTACATTGGGTTTTTAGTCTGTTACCAAATAATGTGGTTTTTGTTAAAAAGAGAGCCTCTGAGCTTGGTGCATACTAAAAGGTGTGGAATGGTTATGTTGGGATTAGTGGTGTTGAAAGTGGAGGTAATAGCTGTCAGGCTTTTGCCCTTTTCTAGTGAAAACAGTGTTTCTTGTGTTCTAGGAATCTAGGAAGTGCTTCATATTGTTACTGATACATTTTTTTAATAGAGATATCTTTTTAAAAAAAAAAAAATAGTGGTGGGTTATAGAATCATAGAATCATTTGGGTTAGAAAGGGTCTTTTAAAGGACATCTACTCCAACCCACCTGCAATGAGCAGGGACATCTTCAAGCAAATCAGGTTGCTCAGAGCCTGTTCAACCTGACCTGGGGCTGAGCATCCACCACATCTCTGGGCAACCTGTTCCAGTGTTTCACCACCCTCGTTGTACAAAAAAAATGATGATTTTTTTTTTTTTACCGCTAATGGAATTTGACCGTTCTTCAGTGTAAAACAATTACCCTTGTCCTATGGCAACAGCCCCTCCTAAAAGATTATCCACGACACCAGAATAAATCATGCAGTTTGACTGCATGGAATCTCAATATAAGCTGAACACAGACACAAGGGTTTCCCCAGGTATTTTTTTCAATTTTTATACACTTATTTTTCTATTACTGGTAACTAAGAATCTTTAATCATACCATTAAAATGTGGCTTGAATAATTTGTTACTTTCATGATTTTCATGATTTAATATTTGCTGCTCTGTGGATAATTTTGTCCCTTAGCTTAATATGAAATTAATTAGATCTTGAACTCTACTTTTTCCTCTACTTTTCCTCTGATTTGATGCTAAAGATTTCTCTTGAAAAGGGATGCTACAATTCCGACAAAAATTAAGCAACTAATTTGATACCTGCTGTGAATGTTCAGAGAACTGCTCCCAGCTGTGATATTAATATTGCATTGTTTATCAGGAAGGTAACTTGCAGGGTTATTTCAAGTTAAAGGCCAGGATTATCTCCAACTGACATAACAGCAGCATATTTCTTTGTAGAAAATTAGTGGTCTAATTATGTTTTTAATTGTGCTTTTATCTATGGTAGCCATACAACTACATATATTAGGGTTAAAATTATATTACATTATGTATTTGGCTCTCAATTGTCCTGGATTCAAATATATTTTTAACTTTTTACATAGTAGCCTGTTGCCTTGGATTTGGATATTGTTGTTACTGAACTTTATTGTAGTGATTCAAGAAAATCAACTGTATAGAATTCTTGAGCATTTGAATGTTTTAAAAGTAAAGTATGCTTGTTTGGTGGGTTAAAGAATAGTACTAATTACATTGTTTTTTAAAACATTAATTTGAAGGGGAAGTTATAAATTTAGCATGTGTTAGAGTGAAATGAGCGCTCTAGGTTGTAGTCTGCCAGAATTCTACATTTCCCAGGAGTAAATAAAACCATTAAAAGACTATTTAGTGAAATTGGCAGAACCTTCCACAGCAGTCTTCAGTCATATTTTGTGTTTCATAGTGGTTCCCAAAGCTTGTAGTAAAAAATGTTTCTAGAGCCTATGATTGAAGCTAAACAGGCTGACAGCAATGTCTGTCATCAGACAATGGAAGTGCAATGGTATGAGGAGGTAAAAACCAGCAATTAGTCTTATTTGTCTTAGTGAGTTTTACTAATAATATTTTCAGACTTGTTTAGTCCCTCACAGCTGAAGATTTTAATGCACTTTAAACATATGATTTAGTACTCATATCACCTCCAGAACATGTAAGATTACCATTTGCTTTGTTAAAAGTGTAATGCAATCAGAGAATAAAATACAAATCTGCAAAGCATTTCTAAGGGCTACACTAAGCATGTGAGAAACTGGAAATTGTAGTGCTTTGCAAAATCAAACCACAGGTAAGGAATTACATGAATAAATTTTAGTGTTAGGAAAAAAAGGAAAAAGAAAAATACTTTTAGTCTTTTCAGTGCAAACCAGTTCTCCATGCTGAGCTTTTGTAAAAAATTGAAAACTAACAGCAGCAAAATGACAGGCTAAAGGAATATCCATAATGCTGGGTAAAGTCATTATGAGAAGTGTTATCTAAGCTGAACAAGCAGCTAATGCACTGAAGATTTCAAGCACTTGAACCTTATTCAGTAAACAGCAAATGTCAAGGGAAAACTTCCCTTGGCTTGTTGTAGCCACTGTTAGAGGTGATGTGTTTAATAAATGGGCTGAGCTCATACAGATACAGTCAACTCTTGATTTTCCAAGGATAAATCTTTCAGGCTCAGGGTTCAGTGTGTCGTTGATGTGGAGATCCCAGAGCTGGCCCTGCATGAGCTGGTTCCATTTCAGGAGGAGGGCAGGCATGCCCAGGCTGAGTGCACAGTATGTTCTTGACTGCTTGCCGGCTGCCAGCTGGGGGTTTTCCCTGCTCCACACTCATCAGCACCACTGCCCTTTTCCCACTGCACCCTTGCAGTGCATCCTTATGACCAAGTTTTACATTTGTCTTGTGTTATAGTGAGTTTGAGTTACCCAGGTTATCCAATCCCTTCAGAGTCTGAGAGTGTATAATGAAGAACTGATGATTGCCTGCTTTCTCTTGACATTTTTTATGTACCAATTTGCTGGGAAACTGTATTAACTATATTAAAAGTAGGAATGAAATAAAAAATGCTCATTTCAAAGTTATAACTTACATGTGACTTTAAAATCAGGCTTACTGCTGTGATTTAGTGATAGTACTCGTTATCTCTTTCGGAGTCAAAAAGACACCCCTATTACTATTTACTGAGATGTTTTGATTGCCTTTGGCTTTTGGTACATGGTGAATTTAAAGCATTCCTGCAATGTAGTTCTTCTGCACAGAATTCATGACTGTCCACTTCAGAACTTTGCATGGAGTAGATGCACTCTGCAATAAATAGGAAGTAGTGTGAGATTTAAATTTTGTATGGTTTTATTCACCTTTTTTCACAACAAGTCCCATTTTGCGATATTTCCACATCTACATTCAGAATTTAAAACTTCTCATCCGTTGTTTTCAATGCTTGACCATAACATGCAGTGCATTTTGGAGTGCCAATTTTACACATATGTTCACATATGTAATTTTTGTCTGTGAACTATATTTAATACTACCAGAAGGCGTCATTGGCACTGTCAGACCAATTGATTCTCAACCACAAAATCCAGTCTGTGTCTTGTGAGTTGGCATTCTATTTATAGATTATAAAGACAGTCATTTGGGAGTAGTCCAATGGAAATCTGCTTATGAGAAGTACTTACGTTGCTGTTAAATGAAATTGTATATTTTACTAATATTATATAGGTTTTGAACTAACTTTTTGCTAAGGCCAACATTTCAAATGCTTAGCATGGCCATTTATGTTTGAGTTATAGTTCAGCATCTAAGATCTAACTAACTTCATGGAAAAAGCTTTACATTTTTGATTACTTTCGTGATGGAAAGTGTGTCAAAACACTGCACAGGATGACTTTACCTACCAGGTTAAAGCTTTGGAATCTTTCATACTCTTTCTGTGAAATGTCTATAATTGAATTCTTGGTCAATCAAAGGCATGATGTCTGTAATCATACGTTGCCACTTGTTTCATCACTATCATCAACTGCCTCACAGAGAAATATGAAAGTCTAATATTACAATCACTGAAATCATGTGAAGTACATATCTGAAAGGTTAAAATCTACACTTTCACTATTTCTGCTGGTGAGTAGCTGAGCAAGAAAAAAAAAAAAAGAGCGAGCATTTTGGAAAGTAATCTTTTCCTCCGGCCTTTAGTTCCACACAATATGCTAAAATGATAGCTGCTTTTGAAATACCAAGCACATTTTTTTTTGAAAGATTTCCAACCTTTTTCATCTAATATGTAATATCAAGCTCCTGTTGAAATGGAAATGAGCTGGTATCAGTACTTTTGCTTATTAGTCCACCTGTACTTCAACCCACCTGCATATGTCCCTCTGGACTTGGTTATAATGTGCAAGCTGGTCTTTTTGTTACAAGGCCATGGCATTTTCTTATTAATATATGTAACTCTTCTTGTGATATATTCCCAAAGGCTTTGAAAAGCCTTCCTCTGTGTCTTTGAGCCAAATGGAAAATGTAATACTTCCAGAAAAATTTCAAAAGCTTTGATGTTGCTAATAGCACCATAGGTAGGATTTGTTTTTGAAACATATGGCAATAAAGATAAGTAGGTGTTTCACATTTAAACCTTCAGTTTTCAGGATTCCTCATTAACTGCACACAACCACAAGTTTCTGCCCTTATAACGAGGTATTTGTCTTTGATTTCCTAGACGCATCGTGATCTTTAGCAAATAACTGTATATAAAAAGGAGAATTGAATGAAGATACAGACAATTCTCCTCCAAGAACACTTCCCTGGTAATTCTCACTCATACAACTGCTCAGATTTTAGACTTCTGACTCTTTGCTTCACAGCAGAACATGCTCTGCTTGTTTTCCCCATGCTACTTGAGGCTATTGCAGTTGTGACCTATTTTCACACTTGTTTCAAGGAGCTTTAGTATAAATAATAAGTCCACTTTAGCTGTGTGTTCACAGATTGTCTCTTGCTGAGTAGCAGTGAGTTGTTGAATCATCATCCTTCCCAGGCACAACCAGCTGCCTTTCATCTATGCCTGCCCATTTGCTTAATCTGCCTTTTCTCTTCCATCCCTATTTGCAGTCTGTCAGCATTAGTGACTACTCTTCTAGCTTCAGACTTTCCATTCCCATGTGTTGTTGGTAAAAATTGTTTTGCTACGTTTTGCACCTTCCTGTGCTCTTCCCTCCCATTAAGATCAATTTCCAAGCACTGTCCTTAACAGTACCCATCCAGCACGAGTAATTGCAACTTCTTGTTGTCTGTATATGTCTCTGTGTTTTAAGATGGGAAATTAGATGTCTAAGATGCAATTAAAATCCAGACACAAGCCGAGTGCTACATTTGATCATTATGCAGCTGCTTCAGACAAGACCAGACAGGCTAATTTCACTGTACACAAAATGTACTTGAGAGATCAAGGCATCCATCTCGAGTGATACCTCATCCTTTAGGAGCACCAAAATGCAGAAGCAGCTACGAGGCTATAACTTTGCACAAAACACACAGAAAGCAAGGATGCAGCTCTCTGTCTCAGCAATTACATGGTGAGGGTTGGACTGTGTTCTTTCTGATCATCTTCGCCTTTTGGACACTGCCCTAGCAGACTGGTGAGCTCCACACCATGAAAATGTCACCAGAAATGTGCAGAACATGGCCAAGCTGGTAGGAATAGGAGAAACAGGACAGAGAAAGAAAGAGGGACAAGGTAGGGTTAGAATTAGAGCCCTAAGGAGCCTGAACCATTTTCCCAGTCTTTAGAAGCAGCCCTTTATTAATATAAAATTAATGAAGGTATAAATTTTATCAAAATGTACCATCAATAGCAAGCCTTCCAAACAATGACTTTTGTTCCTTATTGTGGGAAGACAGAGATAGTGCTGAAGGCAACCTTGCCCCCGATATATTGCAGTTGTGTTAATTGCCAAAGAGTGGGAACAGCCTTGCCCTCACAGCTGTGGGTGTGATAAAAGAGTGAGTTAGCTGGTGGAGAGGTCAGTTGGAGTCTGCTGGCTGTGCTGTGAGGAGGAAGGGACAGGTGGTCCTGTGAGGGGCAGACAGGGTTAGGTGGCTGTGCTAGGGACAGGAAGGAGTGAGCTGGAGCTGCAGAAGGAAGAGAGAAGGAGAAGAAGAGGCAGAGTTGTGTGGAGCTACCCATGGGAGGCTACATAGAAAAGGTATGAGAGATTTCTAGATAACCAGGTGCTGATGCTTGGAGCCTTCTTTGGTGTCTGTCGTGTCTCCTCTGTCATCTTGTTTCTTGCACTTTCTCTCTATACTTATATCTTCACCTTCAGTTGCAACTTCTCAAGCCTGCTACAGAGTTCTGCACAGATGACTTGATTTGTGATTGCCTGTTGTTTCTGTCTACTTAGGCATGCAATGATCCTCTGCCTGCCAACAGCTGGTAAAGAGGGATGCATTCAACTCTGCTCATCCCTCCTGGCTCTGAAACTCTGTGGGCTGAAAACTGTATCTCTCACCAGCGTGTGTTTGGCAGAGGCCCCTTACTGAAAGAAAAGCATGTGGGCCTAGAAAGAGACAACATTCTTGCCATCCTTGTTCTGAGTATTCCCACACTCAACACAAGTACAGAAGAAGGATACAAATCATCTGGAAGTCTGTCATTATTCTAAACCAAATTATGTGAAGAAATTAAGTTTCCTAGAATTCTTTCCCTGCGCTCCTAGATTCTTTCAAGCTTGCAGTGTACATGGTGACAGGTTTCCTGCAGTAGTGAAAATAAAACCTCCCCATCTCTCACCTGTCTTAGCCAGGACCTTGTCCATTGATGACAGAGTGTCTCTGCAGTGAGAGAGAGAGCTGTTTTACTAGAGCAACTTGATGATTAGCATGCAATTGTTAATTGATGATTGCCCACATGCAATGAGGCTCAAACACAGGGTAGTTGCATGCTCTACACCACCACTGAGATGGTCAGCAATTGTACAATTACTCCCAGCATGAAAAAACATATGTACCAGATATGTATAGCTTCCCATTTCCTGCCTCTACTGCCTGGTTTGTCTATGAGGTTTCTGGAATAATCTTTAAGTCCAGATTTTACTCTTTCATCTCTATTTGTATTATCTCCCTACAAACTGTGTAAACTTTCATTCTATTCACCAAAATGATAGTCTCTCTTATACGTATACATTCCTTCTCCTTATATGAAATACCCATCTCTGCAACATGCACACGTGGCACATATCTGCAGCATATCTACCTCCCTCAACTGGGCAAGTTTTCTGGGAGACTGCAAGTCCCCCTGTACTGCAAGCACAGCAGCACTGTGTCTTTCTTGAGTAACAAGAGTAAGGAGAGTTGGTCTGTGAATGGGGGCTGCCTGGTAGTGGAATGAAATCCCACACGTTCAACAGAGACATAGGTGCAGTCTGTGTCGTAGTAACTGCTGCTCAGAGATTGTTTTTGCCCAGCTGTGGGATCTGACATTTCTTATTGGCTGGTCTCCCTCGGCAGTTCTTTGTAAGACAGTTTTAACTGTCTGCATCATTTATGCAGCCTGATCGATGGTGTTAGCTTAAATGAGGGAGAATCCTGGCAAAGTCCCTAAATTCATTAGAAATGACAGTCTGGTGCTGGATGTGACAGGACCTGGTAACTCATTAGTCACACCAGACAAAGAGCAGAAACTGCTGTAGCGGTTGTTTGTGATCTTGACTCATTTCAAGTAAGAGTCTGCCACAGTCGGGGTGTTCTGTTTTGAAAAACACAAAGGCATCAATACAGATTTGAGACAACAGCTTCTTGGATAGCATCTCTCGTGTCACAGAATAATTGGTCGAGTGATCCACTCATTTAACACTTTCTCCTGGATATGCTTTGAAACACAGAATTTTTGGGGTATGGTGTAACACGGCTAATGTTGCTCAACAACCATCTCTTCAAGAATACAGTGGCATGATTTTTTCTTCTGAATAATTTTTCAGTTTTTTTCTCTTAATATTCAGGAAGAACATGTTCTGGTGGTGACTATGTGGTGGTCATTTCTAGAACCTGATTGGCCAAGGAAGGAACTGAATATCCAGACTTGCTACAGGGAGAACGGTACAATCCAGCAGCATTTTGCAATGTCACATCACAAGGATGGCAATTGAAGTATTGTACAGAGGAGGTGCAGACCCACAACATGTGGTTGAAGGAATGGCCAATGTTGCAGCATTCAGAGATTCCTCAGAGCTTAGCAGTGGAAGCAGCAGTACCCTTATAATTTTGCTGAATTTGTGGAATTGAAATTTCCAGTCAATGACAGAGGGTGTAGACAGAAATGTCTAGGCAGAAAACTGGCTATGAGTTCATCTTATATCTTGTTCTTCCATACATCAGGTACGATAAGTGCCTATAATGGCAAACATGGCCAGTTGAAACAGCATGTTTTGTTTTGGGAAAAATCTCTCTTGTTTCAAAATTATTCTTGAATTCAGAGAACTCTGAAATCAATTTCCATGGTGCAGAAGCACTTACATTGAGTTTCTCAATGCCTCTCAGGTATGCTGATCCAATTTCCAAGCACTCTATTTCAGTGACTGGAGCAGCTCTTTATGCTGTGAGTGCTTGCTGCACATTCTCAGACTGCTGCTTCCTTCTCCAAGGAGCAGTGCCACACTCCTGCAGGTTCTGCTCATTCTTCTGCAGGATTATATCCTTCCTGCCAGAGCCCCAGAGCTGTATTTGTGGAGTGGGACGTGTCTTGGTGAAGAAGCCAGCAGCAAACAAGCATGACTCTGGTGGTTAGGAGCATGAACAGAATCACCTTCACAGGGAGGAGCTGTGTGTGATAGAATTTCTTCATGGGCCAGAAAAAATATTTTGCATATGCAGTAATGGCATCTTACCTGGATATTTATACCCCATATAATTTAAGTGGCCTTTTATGCATACATAAAATTTTCTGCCTTCTGCTTTCCTTTCCATGACTATGTAGGAATATGGTGTCTTTTTCAGACAGAAAATCAACAAGTCCAACATGACCGCTATTGTCTCTTTCTTTGCATTTGTCAATGTTGAGATTTTTCTTAACCTTTCTTTCTTTAGTCATGGCATCTCTCTAGAAACCAAACTGGCAGCCTGACATGGCAAGTGCTGACTTAGGTTGCTATACTTTGTCTTTTTTACTGTTCACTTACTTGGTTGCAGGCTATCAGCCCATCTGATTTTATGACCATATGTCATTTCTTTGCACTTATGGCATTTTTGGCACTGAAGAGAGAGATTGTGCGCAATAGATAAATTTGCTGATTACTAATTGCCTTTTGTAGTTCTTGAAACTTTACAGTATTTTTATAAATTAAGGAAAAAAAGTTGTTAATATTAATGACTGCTTTTTTGGATGCTTGGCTAACACTAGTAGGTTATGGCTATAGCTGAACACATGCTTTGCATGAAAAGTAACACTACAGAATTAACAAAGATACAAAATACACCTGGGGTAGTATACAATGTTACCTTAAGTGTATCAAAACCAGTGCTCCTTACAATAAATTATGCAGATATCAAGTCTTGCCATTGGTGTTCTAAAACTACGCCCTGTTCCCAAATAACAATATTTTGGGAAGATATTTCATCTGCTTTGTTGAATTTTTACTACAGAAAGCTGATTATTCCACCTGGAAATCATGTACTTATGACTGTTTGGAAATGCTCCAAAATAGTCAGTGGCCATTTCCTTTTAGAAGACTAAACTCGAGGTACTTGGCTGATTTTAGTTGCCTATATATGAAATGACAGTCCTAGTTGGGAGTAGCCAATGGTTTCTGTTTTCCAGAGGTCTATAATAAATAAAAAAGGTTCTTGTGTGGAAAGTATTAAATACCTGGGGAAATTTGAAAAACATCAGGTCTTAGATGATTCAAAAACTATTTTAACTCATGGTTTAGAAACCTTGAATACCAAGGCTGCTCAATTCTATAGTAGCTTCTGATTTGAAATGTAAGTTCAAGTGATAAGTGTCACTAAAAACCAATTTACTAAATTGTTTCAACAAGAGTTTCTGTTGTCTTTGTAAACTGTTTATGAAGATTTAGTTTCCATTCTATTTACTCAAATGCTGTATTGTTTTAGTACTGCTACAGCTCTCTTTTTCACTCTGAAAAAGTGACCTTCTATGCAATGTTTTTCAAAATGTAAGTATGAACCAGCAGAATAGGGAGAGAAATGGAAAGTACAAAGGAAATCTAAGGTTCAAAGCTTTCACAGAATGCCTTAAGGTTCTTAAAGTCTTTCAAGTAGAAAAGTATGAGTAAAATTAATTACTTGCTGATGACAAAACATAATTAAGAAATAATAATGCATAACACAATATACAAAATCTAAACAAATTTGAAAATATATTATTAATATCTGAAATATTTATCCAGAAGCAATTTTTCAACCACACTCTAATAATTTGTTTTTTAGGTACAGATACAATTTTAATGAATTGAAATAAAGATTTCCAAGAGAAAATTGATGCCTTTGGAGGTATGATATTGCTGCATTTAGATCACATTTCACATAAGACCTTCTTCACTTGTAATTTTAAGCCATCTCCAGGAGAGAAGGGCTTCCTCACAGATAATGGTGACTTGGGAAGATAAACACTGTCACTCCAAACATTCCTCCTTCCTTCTCCTTTCCCCCAGT
>WAAE01000292.1:0-11798 GCA_013400495.1 Nicator chloris
TCTTTAGCTGGCAAAGAAAACCAAAATGTGCTTTACACACAAACCATTTTGGACACGTACACACCAGAAAAAGAAGTGTACAAAACACCTGTAAAGGATATGCTTGGTTATACTTTTCATTTTGAACTTGAAAGAGTCTGAAGTGACATTAGGTGAGGCCTCTAGGAGAAGCATGCTGTCAATTTTCACAGTCTCACTTGAACTCATGGTGACCCCAACAGCCATCTGGTAGGGTGGCAGAAATGAATCTCTGCTCTATCTTCGTTTCCAGACATCAACAGCCACAGGCAGGTGTTAGTCCCTTCTGCTGGCAACTGTGGTCTGAATTAGTACAGTGATGGAGGGGTAAGCTCAGAGGGTAAAAGGCAGAGCCCCAAAGGGACCTGTCTGCCCATGGGATTTTGCTGCAGCTGCAGACACTAGGGATAAAGACCAAAAGGTTGTAACAAAAGGACCCTGGATTTTGAGGTCTGTCAGTTCCTCAACCTGAATTTGCTTTTCCACTATTTACCCTGAAAATATGATTTAAGAAATCTCATCTAGTTTTCCACTCACTAGCAAGAAAGTGCTCTGGCAAATCTAATTTCATGTTTGCTGTGGATGACTGTTAAGTTGTTTTTATGTTATCTTAATTTTGTTTTTTCCTTAGTACAAATAATACAAAGACCTCTTACTGTCAGTAGGAGATTTCATTTGTTGATTTAAGGAGAAAACTCTTCTGTCTGTAATATTTTTTCTTACCTTAAATTAGCTGTTTAAATAAAATTGTTGACTTAAAAGAATCCAGTAATACAAGAAGAGAAAATGAGTGTTACTCTGTTACAGTAATGGTTATTACGGTCACAAATTTATTGGTCTGGAATACAATAAGAGCCACAATGGATTGCTTAAAATCATCCAAAGAACGGTTAATACATTAAAATCTGAATATTTTATGCAGGTCATTAACCTTGATAATTTACCTTAAAATAACTTTGAACTGGCTTGATTTTGATTAGTTTCTAATGGAGCTTGAATCATCTAGATGTTAATCTTCCCTGTGTGGCTGCCAGGTTGTTGAGGTATTATCAGATTGATAATTATTCTTTCATCACCCTTATAAACTTGAGACATGCTTAAAGAAAAGAATAATTGTGCCCATGCCACATTTTTTCCTAGGATTCTTTCTTAGTACTGCTTTTAAAAATATCAAAGACGGGCAAGTCTATGATGTCCCCAGGCAATCGATCTCGGAGCTTGCCTAACCCTGAAAACACAGAAGTTTTCCAAATTTCTAACATTTCACCTATGACATTAAATTGTTTCCTTTTTATACTGTGCAAAATCAATATGGAAAACACACTGTTCTTGTCCTTTTTAAAATTCCTTTTTAATTTTATTTTTTACATAGATTTATGAGATTTTCAATACTACAATTAATTTGGATTTGCTTTCCTGACTGTCCTCTGCTCTCTATGTTAAAATTGTTTCTCTCACAGGACAGCCTTTCTCACAGAATCTAGAATGCAAGCCAATCCTACAAGGTGTTCATTTATGTTTTGGGACTAGAGTAACAGAGGATAGAGGGATTAGCTTTAGTAGACACTGGGAGAAATGAAAATATGTTGGATGGGAGAGTTGCAGTCCTGTACAGAAACCTCTTAGATATTCATGATATGCTCTAAGTTTGTTTGATTTTCATCTTATTTGTTATTTTTATGGTAGAAAATGTGGGTTAAAAATGTAAGTTTTCAACTATCGTTTTCTAGTAAAGAGAACATGGAAAATTCAGTGCTCTTAAGGAAGTTTTAAACACATGGGTTGACTTAGCGGAATTTTTACAAGGACATGATTCCAGTTTAAAGGAAAAGAATGTCCTGAATTAGAAGAAACAAAGAGAAAGGTGGAAGAAGCCAGGAGAGAGACACTGACAAAGTGAGATCTGACTGAACAAACAGCACCAGTCATCACAGATTATCTTGTGTTGGAGACCAGTCAGGCTGTGAGGAAAGTTTGGTGACATCTTCTGTCCCTGGACCTGTTTCTTTCTACAGGACTGGGATGTTTAAAATGTTAGAGTAGGTATGCAATAGTAAAATATGCAATGTATTTGTTTACAAGAGGGAACACTAAGTAGAGAATAATAGAATATATATAATTAGAAAATAGATTTGGGTATGAAGTTTTTGGTTGGCAAGAACTCCACATACTCTTCATGAAATGGTAAATTATTGTAAGTAATATCAGAAAAATTTATTCAGAAAAAACTAGGTATTTTGTTTTATTCCAGGAGCTCCTAACCTGTGATTGCCTATATAACATGTTATGTAATCTCAAAGAATATGGACAAATCCATTTTACCACAAAGACTTTAGTTTCAAAGCAGAAAAAGAGGAAAGAGAAATAAAATTTTAAGCAGTTTCTTTTAAAAGTATTTCCATTTGATTAGCATGAATTGGATTGATGCATTAAAAGAATTCATTTGTTCAGTTGCACAGCTGGGCTGCTCTGGAACTGAGAAATTCAGCCTAGGGATTTTGGATCCCAAAACAGTGAGTTAATTCTATCTCACTTTTAGCCTTCAAGAAGATTTTGTCTTTCAGCATTATCTCACTACTGAAAGGTTAAGAAAAAGTTACATCTTCTTAGCAAGGTCCTCAAAAGCTAGCTCTGTAGGTGACATTTCACAGTAGTCATTTCTCTTAACCAGCTTCAGTCTAGGAAGCTATTTTTGATTAATTTCCTGTGTGTTATTCCTTTTTGCAAAAGCCTCTCTTTCACTCCCAGGATGTCTTTTCAGGACTCCACATTGTGCTTGCCTTTTTTCCACCATTTTGCTCAGTGAAGGACAGTGTACCTAGCTAACACTAGGTGGTATTGGAGTTCTTTTATTCTCATGAGTGCTTTGAAATATATTGCTATCACCATGTTTCATTCATGTATAACCAATTTAAGAATAGCTGTATGACCTAAAATTATTTATCACTTCTCTTTGAAGAAGATGGTTTTACTCAGTCTAAAGTAGTTTGCCAACTCTTTCAACAGGCAACAGCCTCCTTGAAAACTCAACAAACAAGTCTAGGACCCTGACAGTCGTTTTAGATGTGTGAGCATTGTTAGGATAACAATAAAGACAGAGAAGAAAAGGATGAAATATTAGATGGAGAGAATGCAACACTTGAATTTTGCTGTACTTCTAAGGTAATGAGGGGGTAGAGCTACTGAAGCATAAAAGAATACTTCAAAAGTTGCTATTTGATAGGTGTATTCTCCCTAAATTTTCTACAGATGGTTTCAGAAATATTTCCTCCAACTGTTGTTTGAGGGATAAAATACAGGATCAGGCAGGGAAACCATAGGCTAAACATTCAGAAAGCTGCCTTTTTTTTTTTTTCTCCTGGTTTTATTTGCCAGGATGCATGGTAAAATGAGATCTTTGAGAGCTTGTTTGATGTTTGGTTTCAATGAAGAAGCAGGTGATCATGATTTACATTAAGAATTGAACATCGTGGGTTATTTCAATAAGGTATCATGACAAAACTTCAACATGACTGACATTCTCATTGTGCTTGAGAGTGACAGGTGGGTGTCATCCTGAAACAACTGTTCTTTGTGCTGTTAACATGATACCTTCTAATGGATATATCATTTCTTTCTCCAAAAGCAATCCAAGAAATGACACGAATTAATAAAAATCTGTTCAGAAGTAGCTGTTATTTTAAAAAACTTTGATTTCTTCCACGCGGTGGGGTCCAAATAACGTATGCTAACTTAACCGCTCCTTCTTCAAGCATCCAAAATATGTGAAAAGCAGAAGAAAAAATGTGTGCAACAGTTTTTAAGTTACAAGTTCAGTTTCATGTTTATAAAAGTGTGAGAGACATTAAAGGGAATGAAAAGATGTTTTATATATTTGAAAATCTTTCTTAAATCCTGAGACATTCCCCATTACCATCGCAGTGATTAGATTTTCTGTGTTAAACTTTCTTTTATTGATTTGTAGCACACTGATTTGCATTACAATGTGTGGTGATAAAACTAGAGAAGTAATACTGAAGTGACCAGCATTCTGTATAAAAGTACAGTGAAAAAAATGTTGGAAATTTGCTAAACATGCATTGCTATTACATGTCCTCTGTTTACCACATCATTTTGTCAATGAAGTTATATTTCTTGTACGTGAATTGTCATGTTTGTCATGAACAGACAATTTTCATGCTCATAAACCTTTCTTGCTTGCAGAGATCCTTATGGACTATTTACTTTTTTCCTTTCCAACTTTTTTTCAGTTTTTTCCAGTGTTAAATGGGTGATGATTCAATTGAATCTCTTTCCTCCTCTGGCTTTTTGAAAACTCTCCATATCCCACCATGCATAAAAGGGACACACTATTATTCTGCTCATGTTCTTGGCAATAATCCTCTTCCTTAAACTGTTGCTTAACTAAGATATTTTACTAAGATTTGACACAAAAAATCGGTGAATGAGTGACCATGGGCATATGAGATTATGTGCACACTTTGGAGATAAAAAGCACCTATCACCTCCACAACCCTCAAAGACATTTCTACATCTACTGTTCTCATTAATTTAAAGATTTTTTTAATAATATTTTTTTCCAACAGAAAGATCTGGCTTCCCTGTTTTTCAATAGGAATCCCCCTTCATTGAAGTTTTCCACTCTCTGGTTTCTCTGGCAAGTTCCTGTTATAACTTGGACAATCACTAATATCCCTCTGTGAAAATCTTTGCATGGAACCAACCTTTGCATTCTGATTCTTTAACACCTCAGTTAATCTGTAAGAAAAACCAGGTTGGTTTACACCACTGCATTTGGCCTGTGAGTTTTTTGAAATATAGATTTTCCTTTTCTTGTCTGCCCATAAGAAAGGCTGTCTTCTTTCAGTATGAGAAATGTAGAATCATGATAATAACCTAGACTACTTCTGGAGTGCCACCATGCAACTGCAATTGATTTGTACTCTGAAATTTACACCATTGCAGAGAAAATGGTTAAGCTTGTGCTATTTTAGCTCTGGATACCTCCATAACCTGATTATTTAAAGCTATTTTCAAAAAGCTAGTTATTACATCTCCAAAACATGAAACAGCCATGTGTATCTTGCTGGGGCTCTGACTGATTACAACAGCAGATTAAGGGACTGAGGATGTCTGCAGCTTGATCAAAGCATTAGACATGGATTTTTTTTCAGGGAACTATAAAATTGGAGCACCATACCAATTTATGTTGTGGAAACCCTAGTCACCTATTATAATAAATCATCAAGAATTGGCTTTATGAATCAAGAGAGGAGAGGATTCTGAGGGGTGAGAGATATGTAAGCATTCAGGTGCCTCCTTATGTTTGCATTGGCTATTTTTGCATTGTACAAAATAAGTTCATTCATGTGTAAATAAACAGAATCAGGACATTGAAAGTAAGTGGGCATAAATGAATCAGATTTAAAAGATAAAACAGATTTAACAAATTCTGAAAGATGTGTCAGGAACTCAAGATATGAGTTGCCTCAAAGTTTCTTTTAAAGTAGCTTTCCTTTAACTTGAAGGCCTATTAAGATGACCTAAATATTTTTAAGCCATGTGTTGCTCTTCTATTTCATTCATGGAGTTCATAAAAGCTTATGATTCTTGTGCTTTGCTCAAAGAAATTACCCAGGCTATGACTGCTTTTTCCCTTGATTTAATTATCTTAGGGTAAAACTGTTGAACGAAGAAACAAAAGCCTCAACAATTTATAATTTTACATATTCTTCTTTGTAAAGATATATTTAGGTGAAAATTAAAGTATCTTTTAATGTTAAAATCTGATTCAAGATTTATATAAAATGTGAGAGTAGAAAATGAGTGGCTCTTCCTTGTTTGTACTCTCATATGCTAGTTTCTTTTTTTTCCCCATTCAGATAAAAGTCATGAAATAAGTTCTCATACTAGTGTAACTACTATTCATAGACAAACTCATTCCAAAGGATTTTCTTCATTCCAAGAGGAAAAAGCAAGGAAACAGAAATATTGTTTGGAATGAAAAGTGGAGAAGGCTTAAATTAGGAGGTGGATTTGTGCAGTGAGTTTAGTGCTGGCCAAATGCCGGTGTACCCACTAGACATTATTTATTTATTTCCTGCTGTGAGATTTGGACTAGAAGGAGGAGGCCAAAACAAGTTCAAAACTTTAAAGGGTATAAAGAAAACTTTATTAAGAGAATTAAAAGAAAAACTATAAGAAAAATCAGAATTAACCTTCAGAACCCTTCTCCTCACCCCACACCCTCTTTTTTTCCCCCCTGATAACCTAGAGACAAAACCTGGAACTTTCAGTCAGTGTATCACCTCCAAAATAATCTTTCTTTTGTTCACTTAGGGAGAGGGGTCTCTTGCCATGTCATGGAGACTTCTCCACAAGAAACAGTTCTGTCGTGGCTTCAAGGTTACAGTAAATCAGCCGCCCGGGAAAGGAAAGTCTGTTTGCAGTGTGAAAGTGCCTCTCATGCCTCTCAGCCTTTCCAAAGCTGCCTTGATGGGCTATGTCCAGTTATGGGATACTATTTTGAGGATGAACTGTTCTAGCATAAAAACAAAAGTTCTCTTCTTTTATCTCTGGAAATAGAGGTGTTTCTTCTTCTTTCTCTAGAGCAAAGTTTCTCATCTCTCTTATCTCTTTGTGTTCAAGCTTCTCATTGGATTACAGCTTTTCAGCATCCACACACCCCAGCACAAGTGCCCTTTTCTCATGGGCTGTGGGTGAATGCTGCATTCCACCATGCATTTCATGAATTACAGGGAACAAATGAAGTCTGATATATCAAATATATCTTCACCATAAGCCTCACAAAAGAATTTCAGACCAAGACTAAGGCTTCTTCTCAACCCCTCCCATCTAGAATTTTACTTCTTCTCTACTGACCTCAGCGTGCCATGTTGTCTTCTCTACGTCTCTTCACCCTTTCTTTTTCCTGACTCGGGAGAGGAAACTCCTGACTTGGTGTCCGTAGGTTCATTTGTCCTGAAGCTTTATCAGTTGAAACTGTTTTTATAGAGTTCTGCAGCATTTAAAGGCTGATCTCGTCCAGGCTCCGCAATCGAGGAATCGCAGCGTCTCTCACTGCTGCTCACCTGGTCCCCACCATCACTGCATGAGTCGCACTGGCTGCCAGTGCCCTCCCTGTGCCTTTCCTGCATGCGGAGCACGGGAAAAACTGCTGCCACTGCTTTTGTCCTTCTGTCCTCAGCATAGCTGGCTAAAAGCAGCTAAGCAAACAAAGTCCATTGCAAGCCATGCTGAGGCAGCCACAGCCGTGTGCCACTGTCCGAGTCACGCTGATTTTCAGCTGCACAGTCCTGGCCACGTGGCCGCTCCTGGACCGGGCTGGCGGCAGCCACTCCTGGCACTGGCTGCTGCCGGCCTTGAGGCCATCCCCAGTGCCAGCTGCAGGGCCACTCCTGGCACTGGGACTGGAGTAAACGAAGTTCGTTTGTGAGCCATGCCAAGATAGCCCTGGCCACGCACCGATTCCGGCCAAGCAGTCCCAGCCGCGTGGTTGCTCGCAGCATTGGCATAGTCCTGGTGGCACAGCCTGGCAATGGCAGAAAGCTCAGCCGAGCTGCGGCCCGATCGAGCCCGACCCAACCCCATCATACAGCCCTGTGGGGCCGGGTCTGCCAATCACCTTTTCAAAACCCCAAAGCCAAGAGTGAGGCGCAGATTTGAAAACTCTACCTAATCTTCCATAGTAAACTTAAGAACATGCACAATATGTTAGAATGTATTTTAAATAAGTACTTTAGAACATATTTTAGATTGTATTTTAGAAGGCATTTAATAAGAACCAAACGCTGTGCTTGTTACCCTCTGGCATACTTCAAACTACTAACCAGCATCTGAACTCCTTGATGATGATAAGCAGGGCTAACCAGAACAACAGACACAAGAATGCAGATAAGGAGAAGAACACGGACTCTTAGCCGGCAGAAACTGAGTTCTCGCCTTGAAAAAGTGCCAAAAGGGCCAGAAGTACATACAAGAGAGATAAAAGTGAGGAGTTCATCGAGGAAGACATACGTTTTCTTCATCCCAGAAGACCCCAAAAGACCACCATGATAAACTGAGCATGCCCAGAAGGGCATGGAGTTAATTTCCATACGAGACGAGAACTGGCGGGGCCAGGGAATGCGTATGTTGAGGCGGGTTGTACAATTTCATGCATATGTGCACTCTCAGGGGATATTAAGGGGACAAGCTCTTGGGGATTTATGCGTGTCTTTGGTGAAAAATATTTCCCCACGCATCTCGACGTCGATTTAAATACATACTGCTCTAACAACTGTTATTGGTTGTTAAGTCTTTCTGCCATGTTTCAAAGAGAGCCCCCCATGGCCTAGCCTGTCCTCAAATGTGTTTTCACAGAGGTGTATCCAGCCCTTCTAAGTGGTTTAACTGGGTGTTAATCTTCAAAACTAACCTGGTGATTGCTTAACTGGATGTTGATCTTCCAAACTAGGCAGTTGATTGGCTCTTCAAAACTAGATAGCTGATTGGCTCTGCCAGGTCCCCACAGGGAACCACCTCCCCAGCTGAAAACCAGACTTTGTTAAACCATGACAATTTTTACAGAGCAAATGTCTTCTGAAGTCTTTACTGAAGTAAAGAGCTGTTATACTGATTTGTGTGATTTTCACAGTCTCTATTATTTTCTGTCTTATGTATTTATGGTGCCAGAAGGCCACAGTGGCCAAACAATTGAAAAAATATGAGGTCTGCCAAGAAGTGACCTTTCAGATACATATCACCTTAAAGCTTCACTTATTATACCCTTTAACCTTTAATTTGTTATGTAGGAAGGGCTTTGACAAAAACAAGACTTTTTAGCACTCTGAGATATATCTCTAATCTTTTACAAAAGAAATATGCTGATAATTTTTAGAGAAAACAGAAATTTTCCTCCTGTCAGACCTGAGAACATGAGCACACTCATAGCTGCAAGCATGTCTTCAGAACAGCCCCACAAGCTATTTTCCACTCTAAAATGAGAAGAGCAGGACTTGGGCCCCCGTAGTTTGATACTTAGACATTACTTTTTTCAGTATTTGTAATGGATGAATATCCATTCTGAAGCAAGAGCTGTCTTTCTAAGTGTAGTACTGTTTACATATATAATTTACTAAAATTTTTTTCTTTTCATCTGAACTACATTCTTGTGTTTGCCTGTCTCATGGTGAAGTCATTTTAACACATACCAAAGTATGCTTTTCTAGGTTATGATTTTCTTTTTTTTTCTCTTGTAAAAAACATTTGTGCTATATCCTACTGTAATTTAAAATTTTGTTATATTTCATTAATGCTAATGACAAAAATGCTAAGTTGAAACTGCTGTGGATTTTTCAGTGGGAAACTGTGAGAATTATGACTATTACCAGTGGAATATAAAATAATAAGCAATTTTCCCTTAATTTTTTTTTCCCCCAGAAAGGTGTAATGTGAAAAAATGAGAGTTGGAACTTTATACAGCTGTTAGAGCAGAAGACTTATTTCTGTATCTTTTCTCTCATGGGTAAGGTCTTAAAAATTTTGAATTTTTTCTTTCATGGAAACATGAAATAAAATTTAATTCTTATCCTGTGTCTGTGTGTCTGTACTTTGTGCTGACCAAAAATAGTGCTCGAAAAATAAATGTGTGTGCTTTGAAAGTTGTTATTAAAATCTAAGAGGAAAAGATAGCTAGATTTTTAGAAGAAAATTAGAAAACAGGCATTTTATTCTATTTTATTTATTTTATTTTATTTTATTTGTAAATAGACAGAAAATTTTGCAGGTTTAGAACATTTTCATCTTGATGCATTTTTATTTCAGACTACATCAAATGCAGAATGAATGTATTACTTTTCTACGTGAGTCCTTCCAGTGCAAATGTTTTGAAGAATGTCTGTACAGCCCACGAATAGGAAACATTGCCTGAGGTAGCACATTTCAATGTGCATTTCCCAGAGCTTGAAAAATCTGTCATGGGATTTTTTTTTGTATTAATTCATTTTGTCAGAAACATACAATTTATATGTATCTGTATGTGACTGTGGAGTGTGTTAAAGTATTGTAAAAATTTATATATTTCTGAATCTAAAATTTAGTGTGGAAAATTTTTTGTCATCCTCCACTTTTAGGTGGGATTTTAATTCACCTGAAATTGTATGTTTGCAGTAAGAAAAGCATGATGTTGACAATGGTAGAAACTTTTCAGTTGTTAGTGTTGTGAAAAGGGTTTTTGGAACCCCTTTCTTTGGTCTACCTTTCTGTCCAGAAACCCAAGTGATATTTTTCCAAATTTAGATACTCATCATGGAGAACCACAGTGAGTTCGGGCTCTTAATAGCTGAATCTATATTGTGTCCCTTTTACTAACTGGACTGTCCAGGTTATGCCACTTTTTTTTCATCCAGATTTTAGCATCCAGATGAAGCTACCAAGAGGCAGAATCTTGCTAAGGAAATCTGTTCCAGGACCAGGCATTATTCTTTGTTCCTTCTTCCATTTACCTATTTATATAATACATTTGCCTATTCATGCTCAGCTTAAACTGCTTTTTTTCATGGCTGTTAGCATACCCCATGCATTTTAATTTGGATTGTTTAATAAGGCCTTCTATAATGTCATAATCACTTAACAAACCACCAGTGTCACTCAGACATGACATAGATTAGATTAGAAACTCTGGTTCCAATAGAGTAATGCAGAGGTATTTTGGTTTCTATTTTATGGAGTAATCCTTGACATATGAACCTTGCAGTCTAATGTATTATTTGTTAATTATTTGCTGTAAGTTAATACATTGTACTTCAGGTATGTTTTAAAGGTTGCACCTCAGGAGATCAACAGTTGCAGCCTTTTCATCTGTGTTGTGTGTTTGATTGAATTTCAGTCTCATTTTCCACCCCCTGGATATTGTGACCCGATATATATAATGGGGTCAGTGAAGTTAATATTATTGTTAGTCCAAGAACATAGCAAGCCTTGACTGAGTGCAGCAGTTGATCCTGCAGAATTGCAATCTCCTAACTCATTCACAACAACTAGATGAGACTGTGTCATACACCACAAGGAACGGTATAGAAATCCACATAGTTGGCATGCAACACACCACTGCTGGATGTATTTTCATGGGTAGTGGCCCTTGCCTTGAGGCAAGAAACCTGAAAAAGCACTTACTTTTTCAAATATACCATGGGTTCATGACTGGACAAAATCTGACTGTTCATACTCTTGGTTACTGGTAATACTTATGTGATGGGTTCTGCACTTGCTCCTTTGTTAACTCTTGTGATAAATACCTTCTTATTTATACTGGTGACACAGCATGAAGGGCAATGGACAGAGGGAAGACTTTGTGATTAACCCCATATCTCATAGGTAGGCTTCTGTAAACTGGTCAGGAAATCTCTACCAGCATCACTCTGTATTCTGTGTAAATACATGAAGTGATAATCACAAATATATATGCACATGCACATACATAAAGTTCAGAGGTCAGTGTTTGCAGGACTGCAATAGGATACTTAGTTTTCTGTGTTACCTGTAGAAGACAAGAATACCTGATGATTTTTATAAATTGCCATCTTTGTTCCATGCTGGAATATAGTCCTTTGTAGGAGTGCCCACTATACTCAATGACAGTCTTTTTCCATTTCTTTAGTTGTCAGTTCACTTTCTTCTCTACATTAAACATGCAAACTTTCTGCTTTAGCTAACGTCAGCAGTCATATTTATACACAGATTCTATCCTTTCCCCTTCCCCCTTTTCCCTCTTTTCCCCT